>APFE031383518.1:96888-109112 GCA_000404065.3 Pinus taeda
GAATGTTGTTGTTTAAATATATAGCCTCGGGTGTGTTTACACGAGGGGTCATGATCATGATCTTTTAATCATGCCCCTTCTACCTAATTAATCGTAATTAATATCCATTTAATTTTTATACATAACATTGCCTTCTTCGAGAAAAATGCTTTGTCCTCAAAGCATAGGTAATGAAAGGTGTTGTTGACGAAATTTTTGTGTCTCTCAAGAGGCTTCTTCTCCAGTTAGGTTCTTCCACTTAATAAGATATTCTTTAATTATTCATGAACACAATTTCTTTTTCCTAGTGATAGACGATTCCTTCTGGTTCTAAAACGATCTTCCCTTCATCATCTAATATCGAAAGTGTCGTGTGGGCTGCTTAGTGTTTGCCCAAGTGTCTTTTTGAGGCAAGATACATGGAAAACATTGTGAATGTGGCTTTTATCAAGAAGGCTCAAACTATATGCTACTTGGTTGATATTTCTGTTAATATGATACAGTCTGTAGAACTTTGGTGCTAATTTGTTTTTTCCTTGTTGCTTTAGGGATAATCGCTTGTAAGGTTGAAGCTTAACAAATACCCATTATCCAACCTCAAAATCTTTGTATGTTCTACATTGGTTGGCTTGTTGTTTCATATGATTTCTTACAATATTTAGATTTTCTGTCAGTGTTTGAAAGGATCTTTTATTGCTAGAAATTTTGTTTCGATAATGGCAGATTCCTTCCATGTAGGAGGCTCATAACCGTAAAGAGCTTAAAATGAAGTCATTTTGGTTGAAGCCTAATAATTGGAATTGTACGACCATTCAGTGAGGTGTAACCATTGAACTCACTTATTTTGTTTGCATGTTGCATAACAACAAAGGTAAGCTTTTAAACATTTATTGTCAATTTTTGTTTGATCGTCTATAGGAGGATGATAAGTTAACTTATGTTGAGGTACGTTTCAATCTGTTTGAAAAATTCCTTCCAGAAATTACCTTTAAATTTGGTCTCTTACCACTAACAATTACTTTTAGAAATATCTGTAATTGGTAGATGTTTTTGCAAAATACCTCAACGATTTTGTTTTGCGGAGTTTGATTTCTTTATTCCCATGAAGTGTGCATACTTGGTGAGCCTGTCAACTACTACGAGGATTTTGTCTTTTCCGTCTGACACAGGTAGGGCTTCAATCAAGTCCATCGATATTTCTTCCCACTTTTGGTTTGGAATATTTAGGGGATGGAACAATCCGGGGGTCGTAATGTTCTCATTTTTATTTCTTTGGTATTGATCGCATTATGTGATGTATTTTTGAATATCATTATTTATCTCCTAGAAAAATGATTAGTGTGCATTATAGTAGGTTTTAAAGAAACCCACATGTCCTGCTGCTAACGAATCATGGGATTCCTTGAGAACTTTGAACTTAAATTTTGAATTTGGGCTTAGGTAAATCCTTCCTTTATACCAAAGAACATTGTTTTTCCTTTCGAATTTTGAATTTTGAGCAGGATTATTGATTATAGCGCATGTTTTTGTATCTTTTGCGTACTCACTTCGAATTTCATTAAGCCATTCTGGGACTACAACTAAAATTGAAAGCAATGGTGACTTTTCATATTTTCAGGATAAAGCATCTGCTATTATGTTGTCTTCCCTTTCTTATGTAATATCTCCATGTCAAAAGTGGCAATCTTTTCGATCCGTTTTTATTGTTCTTTAGAAAGCTTTTTTTGTTGGAAAAGGTATTTAAGACTATTATGATTTGTTCATATCAAAAACTTACTTCCCCAGAGATATTGTGTCCGTTTGGCTAATGCATGCATAATGGTGAGCATTTTTTTGTCGTATGTAGATTTTAAACATTCTTTTTTATTGAGCCTCCTGCTATCAAATTCTATTGGATGGCCATTTTGCATCAATACTACTCCTATTCCAAAACTTGAGGCATCACATTTGATTACAAAAGGTTTTGAAAAGTTTGAAGTTGATAACAAAAGTGTAGTAGACATAATTTCTTTAGGTTTTGAAACACTTTTCTGCCTTGTCATCCCATTGGAATGAGGTTTTCTTTAAAAGGTTTGTTAGGGGTGTAGTGACATGAGCATAGCTTCGAATGAACCTTCGATATTATTCCGTTAAACCCAAAAATCCTCTTAATTTAGAAATGTTCGCTAGCTTGGGCTAATGTTATCTGGTCCTGATGATAAACCACACTTGTTGGTTCGAAATGCGTCGGGCAAAAATTTCTCTTATGTGATTTCTGCCAAAAGACTTTGTTTAATATATTTAATCTGTTTGGATCTACCTTCAGTGCTTTATGTGATATCACATGTCCTAGATACTCTACTTCTTCTTTACTGAAGGTGCATTTCGACATCTTTGCGTAGAATTGTTTCTCTTCTAAAACAGAAAGAACTTGTTCCAAGTGTTTAAGATGCTCACCCCATGTTTTACTATATATCAAGATGTCGTCAAAGAAGACTAACACAAATTTCCTGAAGTATGGGCGGAATACTTCATTCATGGTTGCTTGGAAGGTGGCTGGGGCATTAGTTAATCCGAATGGCATAACCTTGAATTCGTAATGTCCTTCATGAGTTCGAAAAACAATCTTTTCCATATCTTCAAATCTTACTCTGATTTCGTAGTACCCTGATCTCAAATCCAATTTAGAAAATACTAAGCTCCATGTAGTTCATCCAATATTTCATCTATAAAGGGAATAAGAAATTCGTTTTTTATTTTTATCTTATTCAATCCTCTGTAGTCAATACATATCCTGAAAGATCTATCATTCTTCTAAACAAGGACTACGAGAGTTGAATAAGGACTTCTACTTTTTGCAATGATACCAAACTTTAGTAGGTCTTGGATTATCATTTCGATTTCTGTTTTTTGATGATGGGGGTACCTATATGGTTTGATGTTACTAGGATTTGAGCCTACTTTGGCTTCGATAATGTGTTCAATCTCTCTTATAGGAGGCTTCACTAGTGGTAAATCTTGGAATACTTTCTTGTGTTTTTGAGTTAACTCCTAAATCTCAGCGTGAATCTCAAGGGGCTCTTCGCTAATTAATTTTGAGGTCAATATTTCCATCTGATGACATTGCACTATATATGTTGGTGCTCCTTTTTTAACTTCACCATTTGATGGGATTATACAATCTGATTTTAGGTGGTTGAAAACCATATAACTTATATTTTGTCCTTCCCATATAAACTTTATAAATTGTTTTTGATGGTTGGCAGAGTAAGTGCCCAAGGTTTGCAGCGATTGGATACCTAAGACCACATCCATTCCTAGTAGTATGGTGTAAAATGGGGATTCTAAATTTTAGTCCTGAATATGTAGTTTAACCTTATGTTATTTCTCTACTCCTTCGATTTTCCTTCAATCTGCTACAATCACTTTCATATTAGGCATTGGATATGTGAAAAGATTCAACCTTTTTGCAAGATTTGCGTCAACAAAATTGTGAGTGCTTCTTGTTTTTATTAGAACCATTACATTGTTATTTTTGATATGTCTTTTCAACATTAAGGTATGGGGCTAGGCTATTCTTGTCATTATTGATAAGGATAATTGTAGAACATTTTTGTTGTCTGATTCTTGGGAAAATTGTTGAGAATCTTCAATTTCTTCTATGTTTGATTCTTCGCTATCGGAATTATTTTTTGCTTCACATTTATATAAGTTCTTGGTATCATTTCCCTTAAAACATTTGTATTTGGGGTCTTATTTTTCACCACAACGTTTTCATTTACCTTCTTTTATTCTTTGCACCTCTAGATTAGTTTTTCCTCCTCTTAGATGTGGTGGAAGGTATTTTGTGTTCTCCATGTCAAAAGGTTAGGGAATCCTTTGTCTTGAATATACTCTTTCAACTTTTGGCAATGGTATATTTTCGAATTTTCTTTTCTGCAATGTTTTCTTTTCATATCGCTTCTTCCATAGATGTAACACCATGAAGCTTAAGTTGATTCTAGAGATATGGTTTAAGTCTGGTGATGTATGATTGAGTAAGACATTTTTCTGATAATCTGGGTACTCGTGTAGCTAGAATTTCCCATTCTCTAGTATACTCATCCACACTTCCCTTTTGTTGTATTCTGGTGATTTTGTGAAGAACTCTTCTTCCTTGACACCCTGAAATCATTGAAAGAAATTATCTCTAAATTTACTCCAACTGGTTGGATATGTTGACTTTTTCCACCACATGTACCAGTTATATGAGTAGTCTTCAAGCTGCACAGATGCATGTTTGATTTTTTCATCGTCATTGTCAATATTGTAAATCTCAAAATACTCCTCTACCTTATTGAACCATGCTACACCTTGTTTCTCATTACCATCAAATTTCGATAACTCGAGCTTTACTCTTCATTGGTAAGTGACAATCAATTGATTGTATGAGGGAATTTGGTTTGAAATTATCATATATTAAAGATTCGGTATACTGTTTTGTAGATCTAGTATGGTAGATGAATGTCTAGATTTATGAATGTAATGTGAGCTTGATAGATTTGACGTATTTGAAGAGTCTTGTTGATGAGTGGCTATGTTATTCTTTGATTGATGGATCTGGCCCAACATACTCATCAGTTGATTGTGATTATGATCAACCAAGTTTCGTAGGTTTGCTTGGTCCTTATGAATGGCACTATAATTTTTTCTAAGATGATTCTCTAAATTTTCATGTTTTTCTTGTAGTTTTGTAACTTTTTTGTCAGTTTGGTAGAATCTCCTCTCAAAATCGTCCAATTTTTTACTAAATTTGCTCATCATCATTGTTCGAATAACTGGTGGTGTGTTTTGTTCAAGTTTGACTTGTTTCCTTATACACACACACACACATAAACACACGTATAATATTAAACTAATAATTAATTGTAACTATAATTAATAGTATATTATAACTATTAATAAATTAAACTATCTATACCTGATTATAATATGTAATTTATATTAACTATGCGTCCTTTCCAATCAATTTTTTAGTTTTATGAGTGTTACTCTAGTGACCAACAAAATTCGTCGGGATGGTGGAGGTTGACGACTGTTGTCAGAATGTTTGTCAGGATGACAATGTCCTAGGGGTGGTAGTACAAGATTGCGGCGGCAAAAATAGGGTGACGTCGACGACGATGGGAGGCGGCACAAAAGACTTGGGAACAAAGGATGGGTCACAAGAATTGTTGTGACGAATCCCGAACGACATGCAATGGTTGAAAGATTATGAAGCAATGATTAGCGGTACTGCAGAACATGACGACTATGGGTGACACAATGGATTACAATGCAAATTACAATGACAGTGGATGCGAGGCACTCGTTCTAATACTAGATGAAGAAAAGACAATTATGATGATGATGATGGTTAACGTCCACCGAGACCAAACATTGGCCTATCGGACCTAAAGAAACAAATTATTTATTTTGATTTAAGATTTTATTCCTATGCTCCAAAAGCTTGGACAGAAGCCTCCCAAGCTCACTATAATTTTGACATTGTAAAAGGCTAGGAAGGTCAGTGTTGTAACAAAGATTGTGACACTGAGATCTAATGTGGTTGTACGCGGGGCACTCTAAGAGGAAGTGGTTTTCATCCTCCATGTTCCTATTCTCACATATATGGCAGATCCTTTCCATCCATGGCGTTTTAGGAATTGCCAACGACCTATTTCACTATGGAGCTCATGAGAATTCGTTCTAATATTTGCTATATTAATTTTCTTCTTCGTTATATACGTTACCTTAGTTTCGGGTACGGTTTCTGGTTGGAGTAGGTATGCACAGGAATTAATTAAATGGTTAAAGTAGCTGGAATTTGAACAAAAAAATAGAAAATTTTGTAGAGGCAGTGTTTGAATTAGGTTTTGATGGTAGAAATGGATTCAAGACCCTCAAAATATCTAGGGCACCTAAAATTATGAATTTAGATAGCTTTTACTTGGATTTACAAAAATCTCTAGTTGATTTTTTCAAAATATGATCGGAATTTCCATAACTTTCAGGGTAAAAAATCATAATTGTTAAACGACAATTTTCTGGTTTACCTAAGAGGTTGATTTAGTTTAGAGGTTCATTTTACAGTTTAGTGTAAAGGTGATGTGTAAGTTTATTTATTTATTTAAGAGATTCATTGAGTCTAGAAGTTTATTTTACAGCCTAGTGTGAAGCTCAGAGGTTCATTTTACAGTGTACGTGTAAGTATGTCCATCCCTCTTAAAAAAAAAAATATTCTCTAAATAAAAAAACAATATCCACTATAATACAAAAAAAATAAGCTCTACATATTTAATTAGTTTTTCATATGCTTCAATATTATTTCATATAAAGTAATTAGAAATAAAGAAAAAATATGTAAGTGAAATGTTGAAACCTAATATACATGTTGCTTAATATCTATAACATTCAAAAATACAATTTAAATAACAAAAAAATACACATTTATTTTGTATTCTAAACTAAATTTACACTTAAAAAAAATTCATCTCTCTTAACTCTACATTAAATCTCTATTTAAAATAAATCTCATGATTTATTTTACAACCTTCATGTATAAAATTAATATATTCAAAAAAATTTACCCAAAAAATTCAAATTTATATTTATATATAAAAAATATTATTTAAATAAAATATTAAAAAAAATAACAAAATAAGAGAAACTCATTAAAAACTATATCACCGACTTCCAATTGAAAAAGTTAAAAAAAAATAAAAATTAAACTACGTTGTGGAGTGGATATTATGTATCTTACACACGGTTCTAGAGAATAGATTATATACCATACTGAAAAGTACAAAAAATGAACCATTGTTATTTATGGTTAATTATTAATGTTAGTTGTAAATTTGGAATATTATGATATTAATAAGTGTAAGCAAAGTCAATGGTTTTTTAGCTCAAGTCTATTTATATTTATTTCAATATATTCTAGAATCTATGATAGGGAGGCAACTAATATCGTTACTAAATTCTAGAATCTTTGAAAAGGCAATTTATATAGTTACTAAATCTAAAACTGAGATGCTAAGAGTATAAGGGTATATGGGATAAGGGTATAATATATTTATATATATGTATGGGATATAGTTAAATAGAGTTTTTTTATTAATATAAATAAAAAAGATTTAAAATTTATTTGGGAAGCATAAAAGAAGAGTTTTAGAATCTCTTTTGAGTTAATTTTATAAAATGTCTTATAGCGTAAGTCATAGAAAATTTAAGGTTTGTGATATTTTTTACCGGGATGGATACCTTGCTTTCTAAATTTTGAAGTATTTATAGAATTTCATTAATGCACAAGACTATTTCATGGTGGGTCTTTGAGCACTCCACTGACACCTTTTTCATACTAGTTTTTAACTACCAATAAATGTGCATAGTTTGCATGCAACATGTTTTCCTAGAACATGTGCCTCTTCAATCTCTACATTAAGAATTAAATTCCTTTTACCCCTAGCCTCCTCTCCATCTTGATGAATTTATCGTGAAATTTTCTGAATTTCTGATGGAATAACAAAATTATACATGGTTGCGAAGTGTTAAGCTATAGCCTATGTTCTTGGAATTGAAGTGACCCAGGTCATCTTAGCACCCCTTTTCCCAGAAAGTTGATGAAGTCTAGGCATGTTGGATTCTTTAGATGGAGCCCAAACAATCTAACATATGCCATTGGTTCTGTTGCAGGTCATTCAAGAAGGTGATGACTTCATTACAATCATCATATCATTCTTGTCGCATCTCCTTGAACATTTCCAGAATATGCATCATCTGACAATCCAATTGTTCTAGAGTGGGAGGTTGATCAACAAGGCCTAGGGAAAGGTTCCGGTCTTGACCCAATTCCCCATCAGACACAACCCTCGCACCCACATCGTCTACCATTGCTCCTTCGTATCCCACCTATTGGCCCTACAACCCCATCCCCGGCCGAGCCCGACCCCTCTACGTGAGCATTGTTACAGACACACTAGGCCACCAAAAGAGAAACCCTACCAAAACTGAGGCAAAGGCCTCATGCTCCTTAACCCTAGACCGCCTGACCCCAACAACAGGCTTGATAACACTACTCTCCATGGGCACATGCATCACCAAAACTCAACTCTAGCTCTACCACGTCCCATCAAGCACAATACTTCCTCCAATTTCCCCAAGGCAGCCCTCCTCACCCAAACCAAACCCAACAAACATCGAAATCCCGCTACTTCATGTGCCACAAAAACTATGAACAAAAGATATCTTTCGTGAGAGATATGTCAATTCATCACACCCCACCAGAAAACACAAGAAATTCTACACCAAAAAATTATTTCGTAAAATGGAACCAAAACAAACAACAAAAAGAAATCAGACCTCAAAAACAAACTTATCCAAAGGACTATGCAAGTGCGAAAGTGCAATTATAAAGCCCTATTTTAAAAGGAGTTGACTTTAGTGTGTTATTTAAATTGGTTTTTGACTGTATATATGGATTCGTCACCTTGAAAAACCCGAGGCATTTTCATTGTGAAGGGTTTACCCATCAAGCTTATGATTTCAAAGAATTCCGATCGGATTTTAGAGAAATTAGACCAGAAAAACTTCCAAAACATCTCACTAAAAACAACTTGATTTTAAAATAAACACTCCTATCAATTAAATTACATACCTTGAAATACAGTTGATTCTCCATAAAAAAAAATTGTGAAATTAGATTGTCCTATCGTCATTGAAAAATAAAAATACATTTTTCCCTTCAAAAAAAATTAAAAAATAACTATAATAAACTATTTTTTATTTTAATTAATTTTATTATAGTTTAAATGAAAGTTTTCTTTTAATTATTAAAAAATAAAATACCATTTTAAAAAAATGATAGAACATAAAATATCACCGATTTACACCCAAAAAACTATAAAACATAATACATCTCTAAAAATCACACGACCAAATTTAGACCAAAAAGCAAATTTATAGTTTAATTGACTCGTAAACAATTCCTCAATTCACGAGTTAAGAATGCATGTTATGTAATTTAGACACGCTTCTATACCATGGGGTACTTAGAATATATATACATATTATAAAATATTTGAAATAATTAAATATGATGACGAAGGTCTCTTAAGATTAATATGGTCTATCGAATTTTAAAACCAAGAGATTAATTGAGATTTTTTAACATTTTATTTTTGTAATTGAAACGAAGGGAAACAAATGTTTCTAGATCACTATATTTTTTTTTGACTTAACAAGTTAGGAAGGTTAGTAGTGTGGCAAATATTTTGGAAATTAGAATAGACGTGAGTAAGAGCTCTACAATCCAAGAGAAAGGGTTTTTCATCTTCAACCCTCTTAGTTTAGCAAATGTAACAGAGTCATCCCAAGCTATTTTGGTAATTGACCGATGCCTAATTTTACTTTGGATATTATGAGAATTAGTTCGTATGTTGGCAATGTTCATTTTGCTTCTTATCATTGGTCAAGAGAGAAGATAATTATGGTTTCCAAGATTGGGGTTGATCACCTCCCCATAATACCTTAGCACCTTAGCTTCGTTTTTGTCCCTAACTCCTTCTCGTCCCACAACTTATCCTTAAATCGGAAGTAATAATACTTTTAATATTATCCTTATTCTTCAAGATGATCTCCTCCTTTACCCCCGAATGGTTTAGACAAGGCTACACATCTTTATGTCAGCCTCACTTGAGGTGGAGGTAGGTGTTTTGGCTAAGGTTAGAAGCCATTTTAATAAACCTCTTGGCATCCATGTTGTATAACTTCTTCTTATACATGAGATACCTAGTCATAATCATGATTTCAATGGGGAGAAGGTTAACTTCAATCAAGAGGATAGGGTAAGGAGTATTTTCTTTAATCTTGAGGTTGTAGGTTATAAATTTATTTTGGATCCGCTCAATCTTCCAACACAATTCTCTAGATATACAACATCCACAAACTTCACATCCATATAAAATAACAAGGGTGACGAGAGTCTCAAAGAGGAATTTTTTTTACTCCATATGCAAATATTTGTCAAATTACCATTGTTTTCAAACCCATATTAAAATTTTCACTCCAATTATCTGTTTCTCAATGCTATAATTCCAATTGAGTTGATTTTGAATGTCAATTCTCACTTATTTATATGAAGAAACTTTCTTGAAGTAGTTATTATAATTTCTAAAATTATCATAGTTGATATTTTTGGATTTAATTATCATGACTTTAGTCCTGTGAGTGTTAAGAGTCATAAGCGTCTTGGAGAAGTAATCTTGGACGATTCTAAGTTGCTTGTCGAGATGACCATAGCTATTGGCTAAAAGAATGATATTGTGAGCTTAATAGAGGAGAGTAATGACCATACAAGTGATGAGCCTCAGGCCATCACATCTTGCAACTTTCAAACACTCTTCTAACTTATCAATGTAAATTCCGAAAAAAGTAGGGGGTAAGGGTGATAATGCAATTAATTTCTTTTGACCAACCCTCTTGGCAATCACATTCGTGTAGAGCCTAGTCACAACAACTCTCCACTTGAGAAGAACTATAATCTCTTCTAGCCTCTTCCATAACTTATCTAAAAATACAATGTCTAAAGCTTTTCTAAAGTCAACAAATAGTAAAAAACACTTAACTTCAAGTAAAATATAATCTTACTATTTTAAAATATTTTAGTAAATATAATTATTAACATGATTAAACAATTACTTTTATTTTATATCCATTTAATTTTTAAAATATTTTCGTGTTTTAATAACATAAAAAAACCAAGTTAATATTTTCAAATATTTAAAATTTTTATTAACATAGAATAAACCAAATTAATAATTATTGAGAACTACAATTTCCAACCATTTTTTGTACACTATTTAACCCCCCAAAAAAGAAGAAAAAGCCATTTTATATTATATATACAATTATTGTAAAACACGGAGAACGATACACAACCATTGAAGGCCCATGAAGTATTCGATTTTTATTATAGAGTTTGTTAGGTTGTATTGACTTTTAATAAATTTTAGAAATTAGATTGGTGCTATGTGGCTCTTTGCCAACCAATTTCCTAGGGATTTGAGATTATTCCAATTATAATAAGTTCATATTCTAATTACATTGGAAAATTAATATACAAACAAATTTAACTTGGGAAAATGGTTCATTTTACAGTAAGATGTGTCATTCTTTTTTCTTCTCAAATTAAATTAGATTCGTGCCACATGTCACCACCCACCAATTTCCTAGGGATTTGAGATTATTTCAATTTTAATAAGTTCATATTCTAATTAGCAAAATGATCCATTTTACAGTATGATGTGTAATTCCTTTTTCTCTCAAGTTAAATTGACACATAACTTTTTTATACATGGTTGATGAGCTAAATGTATACATTGGTAAGACATTTTTCTTATTGCAATACTTTTTTTTGTTATATTTATAAAAGTGTTAAGCTATATTAACCACATTAATATTTTTAATGTAGTTGTACTAGTTATAGCATAGACGCAGTTTTTTTTGTCATTCACAACCCTTTTATTTCGCAGTCAAAAACTTTTGTTGCAATAGTTTTTTTTTATACTTATAAAAGCATTCAGCTATATCAACCACATTAATATTTTTAATGTAGTTGTATATAGAAGCAGCTCTTTTGTCATTCATAACTCTCAGTCAAAAGCCTGCTCAGTATAACAAAAATGCTTTGTACACTGAGGCTACAAATTCTTTTAAAAAGTTATTTGTAGGCCTGGCAGGGTTTTTTCCAAAAAAATTGATCATAAGAATGTTTGAATTAATTTTTTATGGTGAAAATAGATTTAGCCTCCCAAAAACCCTTTGACCACCCATCTTAACATTTAACAACTATAACCCAAATTTCCCAAAAATTTGACAAGATTTTAACAAAAATTTAATCTAAATTTTTAATATTTTCCAGACCCATGTGTGACGTGGATAAACTACTCTCTTAAAAAAACAAAGGCCCACCTCATTCAGAAGAGCCGGAAAAGCCGGCTGTCAAGGTCTCCTTCAACTCTTGAAACTGTGATCAATATTTCTTTGTCAGTCACATAATCAGCAGAAAAAGGAATCATGACAGGACTCGCGGGACGAACTTTCTGTTGATGAGGTTAACGACTTTCAAGTCTTCAGAGACGTTTTTTCTATTTCCGGATGTTAAGGCCCTCTTCGTCAATGAAAAAATAGAAATACATTTTTTTTTGTGGATGAATTTGGCTTAAAGTGGATTGACCAGCCCATACGGA
>APFE031383524.1:0-62469 GCA_000404065.3 Pinus taeda
ATCCACTGCTCACTGGTCACCTGTAGGGCGCAGTGCTCATGGGCCCTCAATTCTGCAATCACTCCATCCTGCAATAGGTGGAGCGCTTCATCAGGGAGCGCTGCTAGATTTAACCCTACTCCCTTTAGGGCACTAACAGTGGGCCTCTCAGCGTTATTCTCTGTGGTTAGTGCTCCATCAGGTAGCACTATCGCGCTGGAGGCCTTTGTGCGCAACATCTCGGTAGCTTTTGAAGTGTCGATAGCAAGGCTGGTAGACACCGTGCTAACCTATGATGCGTGGGTCTGCAGCTCCTGCATACATGTCTGGATAGCCCCCAAAATTATTTGTTGTTGCTGCTCAAATTGTTGTAGGGCCTCCGCAGTGACATCCCGCACCGTGTCACCGATGTCATGCAAATTGCCCTCTATGAGGGTGATTGGGTCCAACGATGTCTTAGCAGCCTTATATTTCTTCTTGGACCCTCCTTACTCTTGCTCCCTTGGATGCTTGACGCGGGAAAACGTCACTTGTGGGTCTGAACCATGTTGTTCTGTCTTCTTGTCTGTCTCCTCCTCTATCTCAGGTGAAGGTGCCCTCATATCTTTGTCAAATCCCCGCTCTATTCCTCCTGTTTGATTCTTTTCTTGCTGAGTGGCATCATGCTCCTCCTGGGCCTTGTCAGTTGCCTCTTTCTTTCTCTTTTCGGCTAGCTGTTTCATCTTTAGCTTGGCCTCCTCCTTATTTCTCTGTGTGGCAGACTTGCTCCCACCCACCACCAAGTCTGTTGTAGTGCGCCACTCTATCGTCCATTGATCAAGTACTGCATCAATTGCGTCATCCATTCCCAGGTAATGCAAGTCATGATTTCTGCGTAGGGTCTCTCCGCACTCTGATGGACACATGGTAAAAATATGCTTTGAACTCTACATAGTCCTGCAGGTTAGCAAACACCATAGGTGACAACCGAGATTTGAAAAATATGGCCATGCGTATGTTCATCTCCATCAAGATCCAGAAGATCTTGCTATCCTTGATTCATTGTGCATCCTTGGTTGCCCACAATGAAGCGTACTTCGTTGCCTCTAGGAGGTCAGGCACGACCGAAGGGAATTGGCTGTCCTCTGGTAACTCCCATGCTACCAGCAAAATAGACAACAAGAGCCACACATAGTGGAATGTATTGCTGAGCTCTTGTGCTTTGTGATAGTTCACAGGGAACTCACCATGGAGATAATCTACCCAATTGAATTGAACTCCTTCAGCGCACTAGGCTGTTAGCACGACGACAGGCACTGGCACCTCTTCGGTGCGACACTTCCTCATCACCTTCCCTGATAGAATATGTGTAGCCACCTTTATAGCAGGGTCACAGATGCTGGATATGGCATATCCACACAACTTCTTTACCAACTTAAACTTCTCTTTCATGACCTCTGCGAGGGCCCGCTCACCACCTTTTCCGCCAAATATAATGGCCAGGTTTTCTCTTGTGTAGGGAAACCACGTGATCCTATGGATAAATCTATCCGTGATGGGTATTGGCTCCTCTAGCCACAGATACCCATCATGCACCAAGCATGTTAGCTCGTTGATGACTAATACTGTAATGGGGTGTGATTGTAGTGTGACACCCATAGAAGATTGAGCAACCCTTCCTTGTCTACTCCTCTGAGCCACCTCTTTGGCTCAAATGCATTCATTCTGGTGGTTGTATTGATAATGCGACGCATCAGATGCTTGGTCTCTAGGTGTGGGAACTTCTCATGGTCAGCCAAGTCCTAGTCTTCAAGTTTTAGCAGAGCAACCCATGTTTTGGGAAAATTTAGTGTTTCTTCAAACACCTCACCGTCTAGACCTAGTAGCTAGTCTAGAAACAACAGACAAAGTAATTCGTTGCTTTTCCTATAATTAACAGAGAAGAGAAGGAAGGAAAGGAACCAACCTGTAACTTTCACTTGATCCCTCTCTCCTTTGATTGATTTCACCTCTCCTCTCTCTACTTAATTCACTTCGAAAGTACCTACACACAAGCCGAGACAGAAACCCATCAAAGCATACATAATGATCCATTAACTAAACATATCATAGAATCTAGAATATGATATACATCATATAAAAACAAAAATGGAAAAAGCTTAGAATTCTTTATTAATAGAAGGAAATATTACAACCCATGAATTCAGCTCGATTCAATGTCATACTCAGCCAGTCAAACCCTTCTCCCATGAACAACAACTTTCAACATCATTACATACTCACTAATTCATTCAACACATTCATTACCCAAGAAATTCACCTAGACTAGCCCTTGAATGCTTGGTCAATTTATAGCTGAATGGAGGAGGTTAAGCCCATTATGGCCTATGATGCTTTGCCAAAAGTGGAAGTGGTTCCATGGAGGAAGGGATAATGGATTAAGGTTCATTCATCCTCTTCCTCATCAAAAAGCGAGCCTAATCCATTTGGAAACTTCCAAAAGCATCCATTAGATGAGGAATCCAATGGATTCATTTCAAAAATTCAATGAATCTCGCTCAACGCAGGTGAAACAAAGGCCAACTGCACTGCAGTGCAACCAGACAATGAAATTCCTACATTATAATGCAACCTGATAAAGGGCCACCTACATAATATCCTTAGAGGCATTTTTTGGATGAATGGTGTCATGGAAACTCTTGGGAGCCAAGCATGATGTAGGTTGATCTCATTAGGGAATGAAAACAACTAAATTAGGGATTGATGGACCCTAATAATATGGATCTTGGAATTCAGGATTGATGTGCCCATATTGACCTGTAACAGTTGCGCCCTAAAGCATGAAGTCGAAAATAAACATGTTGAGTGAGATGCTTTACCATTTGGAGAGAAGGTTTCGAAGTGGAAGGAGACCTACATCAGTTACAATACAAATATCGTGATAATTTGATTTTTTATCACGAACTAGCTGAGGGAAGGTATACCAATGCTTAGCTTATAAACTTTCATTACATGTACAAATATAGTTGTCTAGAGATATAGACCCGTGAATGGATGACCATAAATGTAAGGCCATTGTACATTTGATATTGTACTCCTGAAAAATATATCACAACACGGATGGATGAAACTAGATCTGGGGTCTTCAATCTAATTCATTCTTCACTCGATGGACAAGTCTAACCATGTGAATAGATGATCTGAAGTCGAACATGGAGAGACATTGTCTGATTACCAGCCAATGATGTAAGTCGTTAACAGATGCGAGAGGGATCATCGATAATGATAATGACCCTAAGGGTACTGCAGTACATTTCGCATGGTGTGAATAACTTATTTGATGTCAAACACCATACGAAGTCTTTCAGTTGAAGGCCAATGATGTCAACCTATCGCCGAAAGCGAGAAACTTGCCATTGATGTATGCAAGTCTCAAGGTACTAAAGGGGTGTTTGTAAGTCAACTTCTTGGATGATGTGCTGTTGTTGACAAGAAGCGACTCATCGCAGGAGGGCCTTGATGTATCCCACATCAATGACATGAAATGAGGTAAATGATTTTGGAGATGAAACATCGACTGATGAGACAAAGTTTAGGAATGGCAGACATGAAAATGAAGGTTTACTGTATTGTAAAGGATGAAGTTTTGGAACTGAATGACTTGTCTTGAACATATCGGTGACACTGAAGTGAATTGGTAGCATTGACCCAAAAAAAAGTGATGGATGGTATGATAGACCAATGGTGTGATAACCATCAAACTGAATGACCCAACCCACATAGTCATGGTGATGAGGTGAACGTGTCATGTTCAAGAGCGATCTGCTACCATAAAGTATTCTCGGCTTTTTCCCATTTCCCCCAGTGATTTCTGACCAGTACCTCTTTATTTTTATCAAGCTTAACGAGGATAACATATGCTTGTTGCATAATTCCACCCTTCGGGTGAATCCATCTCTCTTTTATGTTTAACGAGTCTAGCAAAGGTGAAACTCGGCCTTGTCTAGATGGACAAGTTTTTCGCTATTTAATGTTTTTAACGAGTTTATTGTCAAAGATAACTCGGTCCTTTTCATGTTTAGAGAGTTTAAAAATGGACGAAAAGGAAACTCCAAAAGTTATTTTTCATAAATTTGTCACTCAAGTCCGAAAAAGCATAAAATAATACAAGAGAGAACTTTTTGATCATGTTTGATCAATGAATACCTTTTTTGTAGTTTATCTATCTCAGCTCAAAGAAGGGGTAAAACTATATTGAGTAGATATCAATTCTAATCCATTAACAAGCTAGAAATGATAAGCGTTCGACAATATTTTCATGTTTAGAGAGTCTGAAAAGAGCTTAAAGAGGATTCCACTTTGAGGAACAAGTGGTTTCTAGGGAAGCAATTAGTTTCGGTGATGTTGGAACTTCTCAAAACATGTTGATTTTTGTGAAGAGGTTGGCTAATAAGACCACTCATTGCAATTGTTCCTCAAAAGGGTAAAACAATCAAGTGAAAGCGTATGATCGGCCAAAGGGATGGTGGCAATGGGATGAAACAACCAAGGCTCATCAAACAGAAGAGGCTGATAAAATGGAAATCATGAGGGTTAAAATGGAAATGGGTTCATTTTTAGACAAGCTTGAACCATAGGGAATTGTGTTTGGATTCAGTTTCATGTTTACACAAGCTTGAAACGACAAACTATGCTTGGATTCAATTTCATTTTTATACAAGCTTGAAATGAAAAACTATTCTTGAATTGGTTTACATGCCCCCAACATGATGAAAGGGAGAGTCTTCGGAAACCAGATGGAAGTCACTGCAGTGAAGCGGGATGATTATCCAATAGCTTTTCGGCTTCATCCAGATAGACAAAGGTGAATGGGGTGATTCCTTTCACATAACCTATAGGGAAACTTAACTTTACCACTAGGTGCATGCCCCCAAGCTTCATTACATTCACCTAAGTAGACTACTCATGGCTATCAGGTGGATGGAATGAAGGTTCATTTATAAGATCAAGTGAAAGACTCGACTCGGATTTTATGAGATCTAGTCAAAGATTCGACTTAGAACTTGGAACCATGTTTCATTTTTTAATGAGCTTGACACAAGATAAGGAACTCTACTCACATTCCTTGTTTCATTTTGTAACGAGGTTTACACAAGACAAGGAACTATCCTCATATTCCTTGGTTTCATTTCTTTAACTAGGTTGACACAAGACAAGGAACTATCCTCGAATTCCTTGATCACAACTCATAAGAGGTCATGAAATAGAGATCTAGCTCCAATGCCCCCAGTACATGATGTACAACATCACTGAATTGATCATCAGTTGATGTAGGTATAGAACATGTTGCCACATAATTAACTCATGGTTGGGATGATACCATTGGTACAAAGGAACCAATTAGGAAAGATGGTTGACTAGGAGCCATATTTGGACCGGGAAATGAAAGCTGGTCAACAGTGACAATTTTGCCTTCATGCGGGAAACAAATCACTCAAAAGAGTGTTGAAACAATAGCTACCATGTCATAAACATAGTTGTGTCCAAGAAGTAAGTTATAATCTAAAGGGTTCGGGACTACCATCACGTTTAGATAAATGATTTTTCCTCCCAAAGTAATAGGTAACTGAGGGAGGATCCCTAATGGTTGACTGGTTCCTCTATTAAAACCCAACAGATTCTGGGTAACTGGCGCAAGTGGTGACGAACCAAGCGCTTGCCAAGTAGTTGAGGAAAGGATACTCACTAATGCATATTCGTCTATAATAGTGCCAGATACAATCATATTACAAACCTGTACTATGATCTAGAAAGGCACATAAGAAGGAAGGTGGAATCCTGCCAGTCGATTCCAATCGAAGGAAGTGACTAGACTACTTGGAGGGGGTACTGTAGAAATGGGAGAATTAACCCCTTGAGTTACAAGAAGGGGTGGATTTTCCTCCTGTCTTGATGGAACAGGAGGATTGCCCCCAAGCTCATTAGAATTTGAAGAAACAAAAAGAACTTGAGTGGTATCATATTCAATCTCTTTGGGAAGGGTACGATTTACTGAAGGTGAAATCGTGTCAACTTTTACCTCGACCTGTCGATTTAGGTCAGGTATAGACTCATAGGATTCACTTTCAGAGAGAATGGGTTTGACCGACGGTTGAATGGGGTGAGTCAATTCACCAACTAGTGAAGGACTTAGAGACAGTTTCCTGTAACCAGATGGAAGTCGCTGCGGTGAAGCAGGATGGTTATCCAACACTTTTTTGGCTTCATCCAGATAGGGACAAAGGTGAATGGGATGATTCCCTTCACATAACCTACATGAAAAATTACTTTTCCCTTCTTTCCATGATCTTTACTGCCACTAGTTGATGGTGTGTCACCAACATGATCTCTACAAGGTGATGACATAGGATGATGTGAACGAGAAGACCATTCTTCTAAGATTTGTGGGATATCAGAACAATTTTGAAGAAGATGGTCTCTCGCACAAAGTTTGCATGGATATTGAACTTTGTGAGGATTGACAGATAGTTTCTCATCAGACGTTGCATTCAAAGCAATGGTTTCTTGGTTTACCCTCTATAGAATTTGCTTCTTCTTCTTCTTCTTCTTCTTCTCTTTCTCCTTCTTCTTGGCCACTTGGTTACGAGTACCAATACTTTCGCCAGACGAAGGGGAAGAAGGGGAGGAAGAAACAACCGAGGAATAAGGCAAAGGGTCAACTTTAGGATCAATTGGAGGTTGATTTTGTCTAGTTGGAGGTGTACTTGATTGTGGAGAAATCACGACATTTTGAACCAAGGAGGTTGAAAACAACCATACTGGCAAGCCAATGGTAAATCCCAGAAGGGGGAATGTAGCCATATAAGGAGAACCAATATTTCCAGAAGGAGGAAAAGGACTAGGATTCCCATCAAAAGGAATTCCTTCATCAGTGGACTCCGTATTTGTTGCCATATGTTTCAACCTAAGATCAACTAAGGAGCGAGCGTGGAGGATGTTATCCGCGGTCAATTAATTTTTACGCCACTAGAACACAACTTTGCTTTTTCATTTTTAAAGAGTCTAGAAAAAACAAAATATGACTCTAGTCACCTTTGATGTTTAATGATCCTAAAGGGACAAGTGCTCAGATGATCCTTTTACTTTTAAAGAGTCGAAAAGGAATGAAAGTGACTACTCTAGAGATTCTAGACAAGAGGGTTTACTAGACAAATCACAAAACTGCAATATACACCTTGGTGATAAATGAAAGAGAAATTACCAAAGGATTTTACATACGGAAATCAATCTTCCTAAATGTTGTATTCAGTGCGTTGCGATCGGTAAGGCGACATACTCGGCTTCCTAGGGATAAAGGATTTTAACCTATTGGGGTCTCCCACCATATACTCGACAATACAGGGAGCACAAGTCTGTACTAGCACTTATCGAATCAGAGAGGAGGAATCACCCAACCTCAGTGAAAACAACAACCACTAGGTTTAAAGACATTGGAAAATGTCTCTAGCCTAGAACTCTAGATGTTTTCGTTAAGTTCCAATGCATTATTAGATTAATTTAGATAAATTTTAAGTTGATCTTCTTTAAAATTTGCCTTTGAAGGTTCACCACGAGATGTTTCTTGAAATTCCTAAGAATGCAACTAGAATGAGAAGCACTCTTTCCATTCAATTTAACAATGAAAATCCTAGCCATTAGGGATAGAGCAAACAAGTACTTTTTGATCAATCAACAAAGAGCACAAACTAGATGCAATTCCCTAAACCATTCCTTTCAAGCATTCACGAACTTTAATATGCACAATGCATGTTTTTATTTTCAAATTCGTTAATGTTATGATGAACAAAAAGGAAATATGCACAATCGATCAAAAATCTCTTTTCATAAAAATGACGATTAACGACAATTTCTTTTAAAGGGAAAGGAATACTGTACGACACTTTTGATTTTAAAGAAATGAATATTTTTGAAACTTTAAATGAAGAAACAAACAAATGCACACATCAATAAATCGATCTTTCATGAATGAAGACTTTACGACAATTCAACTTTCGAAAGAAAAGATGATTTTACGACACTTTCTTTCGACAAAGATCAATCAACTATATTCTAATTTTGACAATAGACTAATAATGACAAAGAAAACATTAAAGAAATTAATCAATCCAATCAAAGTAGGGCTGGACTAAAGAGATGAAAAACTATTTTTAGAGATAAGACATCATTGATATTCAGCAAGCAAGAAATCAGAAGAATTTTGGCAAAAACTCAATCCAAAGGTGGGAATTTAACCTAAGTTTTATCAACACAAGTCAAAGAGGAGCTACTGCACTACAGAGCACTATCTCTCACTAAAGCCTGCACTGATTTCAATGATCTCAAGATTGATCAATGCAGGTCAAAGAGGGCCTATTTGCACTGATCATCACAAGCCAAAGAGGGATAAACTGTGATGATTAAAACATTCCAAGGTAAATCAACATAGGTTAAAGAAGGCCTAACTATGCTGCATAGCACTGTCTCTAAGGCTAGCCTGTGCTGATTTTTGTGAGGCCACTCAAGAGTCATTTAACCTCAAATTTTGACCAAAATTCAATGCAAAAGGCTGAAATACAAAAAGTAAAGTATGTCAAAGTGTCTAAGGAGGTGGATAAGCTACTAAAATGGTTAAGATATCCCGAGCAGAGTCACCAATTTGTCTTGGGAAAATTTAGTGTTTCTTCAAATGTCTAACCCTCCAGACCTAGTAGCTAGTCTAGAAACAATAGACAAAGTAATTCGCTGATTTTCCTATAATTAACAAATAAGAGAAGGAAGGAAAGGTACCAACCTATAACTTCTACTTGATCCCTCTCTCCTTTGACTGATTTCGCCGCTCCTCTCCGTAGTTAACTCACTTGCAAAGTACTTTCACACAAGCCGAGATAGAAACCCATCAAAGCATACAATAATGATCTGCTAACTAAACATATCACAAAATCCAGAATACGATATACATCATATAAACACATAAATGTAAAAAGCTTAGAATTATTTATTAATAGAAGGAAAGATTACAACCCATGAAGATTCATGCTCGATTCAATGTCATCCTTCCAGCTTCAAACCCTTCTCTCCTCATGAAGCAACATTTCGACATCATTACAATACTCTCACTAATCTCATTCAAACAACATTTCACTAGCTCAAGAAATTCCAACCTAGACTAGCCTTTGAATGCTTGGTCAATTTATAATGAATGGAGGAGGTTAAGCCATTAATGGCCCTCATGAATTCTTTGCCAAAATTAGGAAGTGGTTCCATGGAGGAAGGGATAATGGATTAAGGTTCATTCATCCTCTTCCTCATCCAAAAGTGAGCTCAATCCATTTGGAAACTTCCAGAAGCATCCATTAGATGAGGAATCCAATGGATCCATTTAAAAAATCCAATGAATCTCGCTCAACGTTTGTAAAACAAAGGCCAATTGCACTATAATGCACCTAGATAGTGCAATTCCTACATTGCAATGCAGTGTGATAAAGGGCCACCTACGCTAATCTCCTTAGAGGCATTTTTTGGATGAATGGTGTCAATGAAACTCTTGGGAGGCAAGCATGATGTAGGTTGACCTCATTAGGGAATGAAAACAACTGAATTAAGGATTGATGGACCCTAATAATATGGATCTTGGAAGTCAGGATTAATTTCCCCAGATTGACTTGTAACAACCCGCCCTAAGGCCAGTCCTTCAAAAAAAATTTCATTTGATGGCAGAGGGGTTTACAAGGGGACCTTGCTCTCATTGATATCTTTTGGCACGTTGGTCTTTCCCTTGTGCGGGAGACCATCTTCCGATAGGGTCAGGACCCTGGGCTTCAACTTCCTCCACATCTACTGCCACATCCTCATCATCCATCGAGATATCTCCAATTTCTTCCTCCTCCGACTCTATATTGATGGCTTTGCCCTTCTCCAGTGTGGTGGGCTTCGGTGGGTTTCTTCTTCATGATGTGCACATTAATATCGCAAGTTTCTTTCCCTTCTTATCCTTTGCGCTTTCCTTGGTTGGGGTGGGCTTTGGTCTCGGCATCCTTGGTGATTTTGGGATTTCTGCTAATATTTCGACAACCTCGAGAGAAGCTTCTTCGACCTCCATATGAATTTTTGGCACCAACTCCTCTGCTTCGGTATCTATAGCTTCTGTGGCGTCGACATGATGTTCTACAGGAACTCCTGTGTCTCCTTCGGCAATGTCTCAGACACTGAATTGGCTATCAGAAGTTCGAAGAGCTGACGGTTCATGTGCGCCTGAGAACTCAAAAACTCAATTCTTGAAGTGCCAAGTGCTTTTCGCTGGATAACCACCTGTAATTTATAGGGAATTTTGAATTCAAATCTGATCGGTCCCCCCAAATTTGGTTCATTAATGTTGGATTGGCAATAGATTTTCAAGGATCTAATCCATAAATTCCGTCTTAAATGTCGGCTGCCCACTCTGTTTAGCCATGTTTCTACCGTCAAATCATGAACAATGACTTTAACAGTCACTTTCCAACTGACCTGCGTGATTTCTCCCTGGGTAGCGCAGTTCCCTTCACGCTGCCGCAAGCCCTGTGACACTTCCTTGCTTTCACATAATCCTCCAATTGCGCTGCTCCCTAACCCAGGCAGTGTAGCTTATAGTCCTGGGCCTCCTTTCAGTTGCCTCAAGCACTAAGACTGTGCTACCTTCCTATAGTCACATGGCCAGACCGCCGGTGTATAGCTTCAAGCGACTGCCATTCACCTTTCTGGGAAGGGATCTCCATTCAATTTGACCAGTTGTACCACTCCTCCATTGGTAATCTCTTTAATGACATAGGGCATTCTGAATTTTCCTGGAAATTTATCAAACTTGCTATCATATAACAAAACCAGGTCATTTACCTTAAAGTGCGCAGCTTAGTGTGCCAATCATGCCATGCTTTTTCTCGCTGCTTTTGGACCTATTGGTGAAATCTAGCTATAAATATCTCTTCCGCAAGCTCGGCCAGCTATGCACAAACTAGGCACAATGTATTCCATGGGCATTACTGCTTCAACACCATATACAAGCCTAAAGGGTGTTTTTCCAGTCAACTTCTTGCATGTCGTCTGATAGGCCCATAGTACTGCAGGTATGCTCAAGTCCCAATCACTTTGTTGAGGGTTGTAAACCTTGGTCAGTGCATTCTCCAACACTTTATTGAATGCTTCCACCGTCCCATGAGCCTGTGGGTGATAAAGTGTGCTCTTTTGGTGATATACCTGAAATTCCTCCATCAGCACATTGATCCTCTCATTGAGAAAGTGCGTACCACTATCACTCATCAAAATCTTTGGACACCCAAATAACATCAGGATATACTCAAAGAGGAACTTTACAATAGTTACGCTTGTGCAATCCTTCACAGGTTGTGCCTCCATACCAATATTTACTTGTTTTATTTTCAGCGCTGCGATTATATCAGGATTCTCAATTTGTGGTCCTTCAACCTCGTGGTGACCTTCTGTTTTAGGGATGTTAATCTTTCGCGGATCCTCATCTTCTTCCTCAGTGGTCACATTATAGCATTCCAGCACGTGACTCAGTGGAGTAGTCCAATCGGGTTGCATCAAGTCCAAAGGATCCTGTGGTATCCTAAAGATTGTTGCTTTCACCTCTTGTAGCACTTCGTCAATACAGTCAAACTCGTCTTCAAAGCTGAATGTCATTATGAACCCTACACACAGAATATCCCATTCACCTATACCATGGTGAAGCTATGTTTCTAAGTACTAGTTCATCGGGATCACATCTAGGGTGTGACAAAACAAGTGCACCCATTCAGGTTGTGGCTTCGCTCCATAAGCCTGAGTCTATTTGGCCAAGTGCGCGCGTGGATCATCCTTTCCATCATACTTGTCTGTCATTCATACCTTTGGCTTCCCAAACCATGTTCTCACCATCCTCCTAAATCCATGCCAATCCTCAAAGCTACCCTTGTGCGTACCCCACCACCTTGCGGGTGTAGCGCGCAGTGCCCAGTCCAAAGCCTGGAAGCGCTGCTTCTTTGGTACCTCCCTGTCGAATGCATCCAAAAAGATATCTACATCATTCAAGCCATCATAAGTGGGAAAATTTCTTACCTCTGACTACACACAGCGTGACGACCGGGTTAGCATGTTACAACTCAGTGTGGTTACTTCACGTAACTGATTCTGCTAGTGCTCTAATTCTTCATCAGAGTCCGAGGTGTAGGAACTCTTGCGATCCCATGTAATTCTCCATCCACTATTGGATTCACCCAATCTTGGTCTTACGTTGTTATCTTATAGATACAGTCTAGATCATCATTGCTTTCATAATCACAGATTGGTTCAATATAGCACGATCCTTCAGTGGGATCTAGGGGTACTATTACGCGGAGCAATTTCTTTTCAAATATCATATTTTGCTTCTTTAGGTTGATTACCTTGTTCATATCAGTAGCCCAATCAATGCCAAGGAGCACAGGGTAGGGGTTGCTGTCATCCACAATCTCGAAGTCAGCTAGTGCGCTCGCACCCTCAATATCTATAGTCACCCCTTGTAGCCACCCCACGGGGATGATCTTCTATTGATTTTCCATCCTTAACTAAATCAAAGACCACTGCAGTGTGGGTCTTCCCATCTGTTCCCACATCTGCTTCGGTAGGACGTTTGCATCTGACCCTAGGTCGAAAAAAACCTGATCCATCTCATACTCTTCTATGTGCGCGGTTAGCATCATCTCTCATCCTATCCTTGTTTTATGCTTACAAATCTTTCATACCACATGTGGTTACCCCGAAGTGTTTCCAATGCATCTATTTATAAGCTATTGTAATCCTTTTATAGCCTTGCTATCGTGCAACAACTTCATGTAGGTCTCTAGGAAGGTTGTAAGCATAGGAGGGTCCATCTCCTGATCAGGCTTATTTTTTCTCCCCAAGGTGGAGGCCTCAACGAATCTCTTCTTTGCTTGCATGGACGTTTCATGTGCGTGCTCGAAATCCAATTCAGCCTCCTTCGTCGAAGCTTTGCGAACCCATGCGTTGTCTTTGGGTTATTTCCCCTTATCATCCCCTGTTGCAATTCCACTTTGGAGTACTATATTCACATTCGGATCCTCTTTACGAGGCTCAGACCTCATCATCTACAGGTTTTGAGTCGGCTGAGGTAGTAGCACCCCTTTGTCACGTATCCTTGCTATCAACGTAGGACAATCTTCTGTCTCATGATCAAACAGAGTGCAATATTTGCATGACGGACGTGTTGGGTTAGTGCAATCGTGGGCACAGTGTCCTAGTCCTTTGCAATTGTAGCAAATGAGCTATCCCTGACCTCTGCCAGGTCCTCCTCTGGCTCAACCTTGTCCACACCCCTGAAAGCCTGTTCGCATCATCCCTGCGCTCTGGTCAGGGGGTCGCATCTCGACTAGAACCCTATAGGCGGGTTTTCTATCCATCATCAATTCATAACTTCTACAGTTGCGCTCATCATGGCCTACCGACCTAAGGAAGTTGCAGAACAGTTGTTATGGAGTTTGTACAATCTTCTGCAGCAAATGACAGTTATCTGTCGTATGTTTTCCTGCTACGTGACATATAGCGCACCACAACGCAGGTCCCACGCTTGATCCTGCTTGGGTCTTTGGCCTCAAAGGCATCAATCCTCCTCTTGTAATATAGTTCGCAAAGACCGGGCAATGGTCTTTGTCATGCCCCCAAACCTTTCATTTCAGGCACCATACCTCTTCGTGCACCTCTGGTTGATCTGTTATGTCGTGCTTCAATCTTTGCATTTAAATGTAAATATTTTACAACTGCGCATGGATCTACTAAACCCCCATATTTGGATCCTGCATCAGTGTTTCATGCAGTCTCATTACAATATCCAAGGCCTATGCCTGAGTTGTTATCTTCTGTTGTGACAACGCAACCCTTAGGTGTGACAGGAGTGAAGCCACGAACCATTCACGGTGTTGTCCATCCATTAAGTTCATATTAGCTTCACAGATTTTACACTTCAACCTATGATATAATTCCCAAGGGGTCTTGCTTGGTTTCATCTCGATTTCCTTGAACCCTACAATCGACTGTGCCTCAAATTTAGGCCTACTGAATTCTTTATTTAGCATGGTCTAGATGTCCGCCACTCCAATGTTTAGGTTATCATTATAGTATTTAATGTACTGGGTTAGTACGTGATCCTGCAGAGCAGTAACCAGTGTTTCCTTCTTCATGTGATCTTATGTAACGCCTTGATCTTCCTATACAACTTTCAGGACGAACCAAAATTGGTTCGGGTCTTCATTTCCCAAGCGTTTGAACAATGACAAATTTACTGAATTTGTCACATTGAACTGCAATGGAGGTGGAGGCAATATGGGTGAAGTAGCAGGTGATGGTGGTGAAGTTGGAGGTGGTTTGGGTGCAGGTGGAAGTCATGGGAATCCTTGTATTATTAACTGGATAACACTTTGTGGAGAAACCTATGCTACTCCCTCTTCGTCACCCAATGGAGGTGAAATCAATGGACTATATTCAGGACCCTTTCTTCCTTCGTTCCTATAATTATTTCTTCTTCGCGTAGCTCTGAACATCAAGGTAGCTGCATAACCCATTTTTTTCACAATAACATCTTAATATAAGTATTCAAAGACTTCAAGGCCTTACCTCGCGGTCCTTTGAAAAAGCGCCGCTCCACCTTGTTGTAGCTGACTAAGGTATCGACTGTGAATTCAGTCACAAATCCTCCTATGACGTGATCGAGCCAATGATCGACAGCGCGGGTGATCTTATCCTCAGAGGCTTCCAATCTCTGTACTAACTTCAAGGTCCAAACAATAGGACCGTCAAGTCTCCACCTTCCTTGGCTATCTGCTAGCTTCGTGATCCACTCATATAGCTCAACCGGAAAGGAACATAAAAAGATCTCATGGATTTCTATATATAGGTAACTGTCCAACCACTATTCCTTGGTTAGTCGTGGATTTCTGTTCTCCTGCGCTGCGAATTCGTGGATCTTCCTATCCAACCAGTCTCTGATCTCTTTCTTAGTTGGATTCCAGTGATATGACATCACACATCTCTTATGCAGATTCTGGTCCCAACAATGGAACCATTTCTTGGCTTGGTGGGGCTTGACCCAGGTTCAATGCTAGTTAGCCAAACAAGTCCCTACACTACTAGCCCTTTCGGCATTAGCCCGCGAAGCACAGACCGAAGTTTCACACGAAGCAGTATGGGGGGATGCTAGAACCAATTTTCCGCACCCTGAGATGGTCTTGATGTGAGTTTGTTCCTTCTATTCTTGCTTTCACGCAGGTCATTAAGTTCTAGGGCTCTATCTATCTAGCCCTTTATTCTACCCTTTAGTATGTCCACGAAGGGGTATAATTGGCCTTCACGTAGCCCTAACCTGCGGTTCAGGTACTTTTGTGTGACTAAAGCAATGTATCATGCAGATTCCTAAACTAGCTTAAGTATCTTACTTATTTTATTAAACGATGATGATGATGATGGTGGTTAATATCCACCGAGACCAAACATTGGTCTATCGGATCTAAAGAAACATTTTGATTTAAGATTTTATTCCTATGCTCAAAAAGCTTGGAGAGAAGCCTCCCAAGCTCACTATAATTTTGACATTGTAAAAGGCTAGGAAGGTCAGTAGTGTAACAAAGATTGTGAAACTGAGATCTAATGTGGTTGTACACGGGGCACTCTAAGAGGAAGTAGTTTTCATCCTCGATGTTCCTATTCTCACATATATGACAGATCCTTTCCATCCATGGCATTTTAGGAACTGCCCAACGACCTGTTTCACTAGGAGCTCATGAAAATTCGTTCTAATCTTTGCTATATTAATTTTCTTCTTTGAGCTAGTTAAAATAGAGAGATACTTTTGATCTTCTAGGATGGGGTTGATGACCTTCTTATAATAACTTAATTTTCTTTTAGCCGCTAAATCTTTCTCACACAAAATTTTTTCTTTGAACTTAGAAGTAACGATATCTTTAATGTTATTTATGTTTTGCAAAGCATCATTCTCATTGATCTCCCAATAGTTTAACCAGGCCCTTGTGTCCTTATGCCATCCTCGGTTAAGCCTTAGGTGGTTTTGGCTGGAATTTAAAGCTATCTTAGGAAGTCTATGATTGTCTATGTTATTGAGCTTGTGCTTGTACAACAGAAACCTGAGCATAGTCAGGCTCTCAATAGGAGAAAGACCTACTTCTATAAGGAGAATAGGATAGAGTGTATTACTTTTAATTTTCAGGTTATAAGTTATAAAACGCTTATGGATTTGCTCAATCTTTCTCCATGATTCTCTGGAGATGCTGCAACCCCTAACCTCACAGCCATATAAGATAACAGGAGTGACTAAAGTTTCAAAGAGGAACTTCTTTTTATCCCACATTACGAGGTTTGTTGTTTTACAATTATTTTCAAGACCAAAATAAGCTTTCCACCCCCATTAATCCTTTTCTCAATGCTATGCTTCCAGTTGAGCTTGTGATGAATATCAATTCCTAGGTACTTGTAAGAATACACTTCCTCCAATTTATTATTGTCATACATAAAATTAGCATAAGTGTCCTTCTTAAATTTGATAATCATAACTTTTGTTTTTTCAGTGTTAACCTCATACCCATGGTAGAGAAGAATTCCTTAAGAAGCCTGAGTTGCTTATCAAGATCAGACGGGCACCTTGCCAAAAGAACGATATCATCAGCATAGAGAGGAAGGATGACGACTATCCCAGCTAAGATCGTGCCATCACATCCTGCTTCCTCTAAATAGCCTTCGAGCTTATTGATGTAAATGCCAAATAGGGTAGGGGAGAGGGGGCAACCTTGTTTAACTCCGATTATATACTTAATGTCTTTCGACCACCCCTCATTGCTTTTTAGCTTGGCAATTACATTCTCGTATAACCTTATAGCGGCAGCTCTCAACTGGAGAGGAACCTTTAGCTCTTCTAATCTATTCCAAAGGTTGTATCTAGGAACCTAGGTTGTATCTATATTAATTGTAAGTGGTTGACCTGCATTTAAGAAAGAGATCACAGTTAGTTGCAAATGGGCCATGGTATTAGAAAGATGGTATTGACAGAACCATGGTAATGACCCATGGTATTGTATTTATGAATCCTATATAAAGGATAGAGACTCCCCATTGAGATATATTGAGTCTTATTTTGTGATTGAGCTCTGCTATGTTGGAGGTTGCCCCCTCGAAGAGGCAAGTGAACACTGCTTTCATCTCTTAATAATAAAATACTTGTTGTTTTTTTCATTGTATTCTATGTGCTAGGTTGTATTTATTTGCATATTTGGTATTCTGGAATTTCTCGTAGGTGAAGAGCATAACAATTTATGAGTGGTACATGGAGGCTTTTCCAATGGTTTTTAAAACTACCATTTTCCTTCAACATACCATGTGTGGTTCAAGAAGTGTAAGGTTATCTTATGATTGTGACACCTTGTTAATCTTTGAAATATCTTGCAACCTTTTCTTTGCAAAGTATACATGAATTTGATCATCCCATCACATTTGTCTTTCTATAATCCTTGGATTTACTTCCAACATGTGAATAGATTTTATTGAGACTTGTATATTGAAGATGCCAACTATTGACATGATTTTAATGGTGTCTTGTGCTAATAATTACAAATCATAGATAAGCTTACATAACACAATGCCTTAATTTGTGGATGAGATCATCAAGGCTAGTTTATTCATGAAATTTTAAAAATGACTACAACACTTACAATCTCAAACTCCTTCCTAAAAAACAAAATCGGAGGGGGTCAAAGGAAAGGCTTTATGAAACCTGTTTTCAACTTGAAACAAAATATAAGGAGGCAGGCCATAGTTTCTCCACCACCCCAACTTAAGTTCAAATGAATGGTTTATAAAATAGTATGAGAGATTCATCACAACTGATTTGAGAGGTAAATCCTCCAATTTTGAACTCAATTATTTTTCCTTAAAGATATCTTCAATAACCACCGAATATCTATAATAGTAATCTTATTATGAATCCAACTACTATTATTACATGAAAGCACTTGATACTAGATAAAACTATATACATTTTTAATAATATTAACCACGTGTATCAAAAACTATATACATTTTTAATAATACTAACCACAAAAATACATTTCTAGGAAAATAATAAATCGAGTGATTCTATTGAAATAAATTCTAACAAGACTACCAAAACTTATCTTACATAAACAAACTTATTATTATCTTACATAAAAAAACCTCATTATTAATAATAATTAAAAAATATACCACACATATATTTCCTTCAGAGTATAAAGCTACATGTGATACCTAAATTCAATACAAGATTAACTTATTATTAATAATAATTAAAAAATATACCACATAGACAAAATTTTCATATAACCACACTATATTTTCTTTCCCAGTATAAAACAACATATGATACCTAAATTCACATGGTAAAAGTCCACACAACAAATTCACATGGTAAAAGTCCACACAACAAAGTTGATTACAAAATTATGCTAAAAGGTCAGTGGTTCCCGTGATAAAAATAAAAGTTTTTGAACAGTAACAAATACTAAAGAAATCACATTTATGATTAAACACTTCAATCTCAAAAAGAATAACTCGTCTGCCAAACAGGGCGTCCACAATATGTCATCCTCGTGACGCTGGTCTTTGCATGATTGATGATGTCATTCATGTAAATGTAATACATGAAACTTCAAAACTTGACCATGGTTGGGAGTGTAGATGGTTTTCAAATCCGAGTTTGGAGTTCGCCTACTTCTATATAAGGCAGGCTATGCAATTGTATTTCTCACCTCTTGCTTACGGAATTTGCCCTACTCCAGTTCTAGGTATGGTTCTATATTTCTATATTTCTAATCTCTGAGATATCATTGATTTGCTCATATTCTATGTCCACGTTAAGCATTGATTCACAGTAACTTATCGATGTCCACGTTATGTATTGTTGAACTCAAGCCGTTTTTTTTTGCAGAAGTGGGAATCTTGTTGCCTTCGAAGGCGTTCCAGTTTCAATATCCCTAAGCCAACAACATGACCAGCGGCGACAACAACATCAACAAAAGCAGAAAGTTCGACATTAGGGTCGGCGGCGGCGACCACAACAAGATTGGCTCCGATACCAAGATTCATGGGATATCCATCCTCGGCAACGATCGCGACAACATCGATGACAATACCGTCCTCCGCGACAGTGACAACACCAAGAGCAACATCGACGGCCGCCGCAACGAAAACTTGGCCCTTTTGCTAGAAAAAGGGATTACAATCAGCAGCGATACCGAGCTCGACTGCAGGCTCGACTGCCGCGACACGAACATCATTGGCCACCGCTGCGAGATTAAAGGGGATTCCATCGTCGGCTCCAACATGGACATGTACAAATCCGCCGTCGAGAGAAAGAACACCATGAACGAGTCCGCCGAGAGCAAGAACACCATGAACAGCAACAGAAAAAACGCAGCGGCAACAACAAATAAAGGTGGCGGCAACAACAGTAACAATATACTCGGCCCCAACAACAGCCAGAAAAAATTGTAGAGCAACTTATGACACCAGGTAATGGCAACTTAACTAGACCAACTCTCTGAAATTTATGCTTCGCTTTTGGTTCACTACTGCACTATATGCACAAATATGTCATCGTTAATAATTTTGGCATTAAATATGTCATGAATTTTTTTTCTTACGGTTAATTACATTGTCATTGCAGGCAGGTATGGGAAAGAATAAATGCAGTCGAAGATTATCTGTTTATCTAAGACGGACTATGGGTTGATATATAGTTAGTTTAGAGCTAAATAGTCTATTTATAAGGCATTCCCATATCAATTCAAGGTTTTGATTAAGTACATTATTATTGCATGTCAGGTATGGGAAAGAATAAATGCAGTCGAAGATTATCTATTTATATAAGACTGACTATGTGTTGATATATAGTTAGTTTAGAGCCAAATACTCTATTTACTTATAAATAGAAGAAAATGGACGCTGGTATATTGTAATTCTGATTTATGTATGAGCAAAACCTACCTGCCTCGTTACTTTGTTTTAATGATTTTATGGCCTGGTTGTGATATCTCCTAATAAGTAGTTAATTGAATAATTAATTAAATAAACAAATTAAATAAAAAATTATCAATTAAAATTAAATTTAATGTATATATTCATTTAAATGTATCTAATTAAATTTAAGTGTACCTATTGTTACATATTTATAGATATTTATGTGATATCTTGTTTCATATTTCTTGTACATGCAGTTAAATATTTCTTCAGTGTAGTATATGCACAAATATGTCATGGTTCATGATTTCGCTTTCTTTTTGGTCTACACAAAGGCCTCATCGATTTCTTTCTTTTGGTTTTGGTTAAGTACATTATTATTGCATGGCAGGTATGGGAAAGAATAAATGCAATGCAAGATTATCGGTTTATCTAGGACTGACTATGTGTTGATATATAGTTAGTTTACACTACTACATAAAGGAGGGTTAAGACAATATTTGAGACAATTTTTGGGTAAATTGTCCTAACTTAAGACAAAAAAAAAATTGTATTGTCTTATATATTGTCTTTAAAAGGGTGTGTCAAAAATTATTGTCTTAAAGATTATTGTCTTAAAAAATAGTGTCTTAAAGATTATTGCCTTAAAAAATATTGTCTTAAAGTATATTGTTTTAAAGATTATTGTCTTAAAAAATATTGTCTCTATAAAGGGAGTATATAACACAACCATTATTGTCTCTTAGGAGACAATTTCATTTTTGTCTCACTGGAGACAATTTAATTTTTGTCTCTCTAAAGACAACACTTCGATTAGAGACAATATGTCTTTAATACTAGCTATTGTCTCTCTAGAGACTATAAAAAAATTATTTAAAGATGACTTTTGTCTCTTTAGAGAAAATATAAAGCAATGAATCCAAAAATATCTCACCATTGAAATAAATCGATATAAAAAATATTTAATTAAAAATGAACTAAAAAATCATTGATTAATTCATGTTACCTCCTAAAGAAATGCGCTAGCACACTTTAAAAAATTATGTGAAGAGTTATGCCAATCCTTAAAATTACATTTATAATCATTGATTTTAAATTAAAGAAAAATGTTAAAAGATAAAAATTAAAAACTATGAACAAACCCAAACACCAAACCAAGTGAAGAGTTATGGCAATCCTTAAAATTACATTTATAGTGGTTGATTTTAAATTAAAGCAAAAAGATAAAAATTAAAAACTACGAACAAACCCAAACACCAAACCACAAACATGTTGTGGAAGCTCTGAAATTTGTGACCAAGGCACTGGTGTCTTTGCACACCCTTTTGTTTATGCACAGGGATCTTAGGTGGGATAATGTGATGAAGAACATTGAATCAGATGAGTGGTTTATAATATATTTTGAGGATGCCATTGGTGCACCTTAGGTTTACCCTCATAATCTTAATGGCTTGAACCATTCTCCTCAGATGTCTAGGGTTGTTCATGGGGTTAAAGTTGATGTGTGGAGTGCTGGACACCTTATCAGGACAAGTGGGATGAATGTGTCTGAGCTACAGAATAGATGCTTGGAACAAGACCCAAATCAGAGGCCTTTTGCTGCAGATTGCTATCATCACCTTCTTTAGTTGCAGTCTTCCCTGCCTAATTACTGAGATTAGACATTGCCAACCATGGTCAATTCTCAGTCCTATGTATTCAATTATTACTATTCATAGGATCTAGAATCACATGATTATTGAATGTTGTATTATCAGAAAATTTGATATATCTAACGAAGAACTTGCTTCAGATTGTACACAAGGAAGACACCCCTTCCTAGAATGCCATTAGTTCACAATGGCGATCTCATGTAAACAGGCTGCAATGTTCATAACACTAAGCTGCGTATCATAGCCTTGACACTCGATTCTAATAGAAATAAGCATATTTCCATGGTGTTCCGTGATAGGGGGATTTCTAAAAATGGGTGTTCTGATTTGTAGCTCTGATATAATTCGATTTTTAATTCGACGAACTGCATACTTATTCTGTTAAAATAGAAACGATGTGTTTCACAGTTTGGTGTATGCCACACTAGAGAAATTGAAACAAAAGCTCTCTCCCTTTTTTTCATTCAAATAAATTAAATATAAAGAAAGCTCTATTTTTTATGGTTTATGGTGAAGGGAAGATGATATTTAATTCTCAGCGTATCAAACAGTATTGAATTTTAAAGACCCTGTAGTGAAAGGCAAATCACAAAGAAGGGCATACGATATTTAATGCTCACCATATCAAACAGTAATGAATGTTAAAGACCCTGTAGTGAAAGGCAAAGCACAAAAAATAATTGACTCCATTGTCCATAATACCCAAGTGCAATTTACCCATGTAGAAGGCCCCACACAATTGGACATCATATAATAACTAAAAAAAATAATAACCTGAATGACTTGAATACAAACATCCCATGTAAGACTAGTGATAGAACAACCCAAAGTGCACCATGATATTTTCAATTCATTTGGAGACTGATTTCTGCAGTCTCATGAAAGAAAAAAGTTTTGCAGTTGGCCCCCATTTCTAACATTCAACATAACTGGAGATGAATAGCCAAAAGAGAGTAGCTCAATGCAACCTTCAAAAATTTCACTTTGTTTTCCATTTTTCTCCATTATATCATATAACATGTTATGCTCAATTGAAAAAATGATTCATCACCACCGCCACAGCAAAATCTCACTGTTTCAATGCACTCCAAACTTATTTCATCAACTACATAGGTTTACACACATATACATCTTATGATAGAAGAGAAAAAGGCTCTGTTAGGTACTAGAAACTTTAGATTCAATCTCAGAGAGAAAAAGTAGAAGGAAAAAATAAAATCCAGAGCTGCAACATTGTTATATAAGTGGGGAAAGGGAAAACAAAAGTGATACAATGAATCTTGTTCTTCCTCAATTGAATGAAACTATGAAATTAGAAATATGTAATGTAGGAATACTCTCATTCTCATCCAAAATCCAACTTAAACTCTATCCACTAATTCCTCCAAGAAAGCTTTCTAGCAACTAATAAAAAGACGAATGTAAGAATAAGCCAACTGTCAACAACCATATAGGTAAGGCAAGTCTACCCTTCCTTAAGGGCAGGTGCTGAATAGAATTGCGAGCTTTTGCCATTAAATCCAGCAACCTTGTTAGATCCTTTAGGGGCGATGACTAGGCTGAGAGTACCCCAGGTGACCAGGCCACTATGACCTTATCATTAACGTGCAAACTGTAATTGAGACCAAAAGGGATTTAGGAGTGCGGCATACTGCAATGAGAGAGCCTCAGGTCACCAAGTCATTATGAACCTAATCGTAAATGGGCAGACTGTAATTGATCAAGAATTCTCGCATAAAATATTACATTTATTGAACCCCAAGCTTTACCAACTCACACCCAAACAATAAATGGATATGGCAAAAAAACTGAAATAACTAATTTGAGGATGTTCTAGTTTCAATTTTTCCTTGAAATAATTTTACTGACACTATTGGAAAAACAATATATGTAAACCAATCAAAATGTCCATATCCAAAAGACTAAAAGAATATGAAGATGAAGTGTGGGTTTACTAAAAAAATCGCTCTTTTCCTCAAACCCGCTCTTAAGGGATGTAACAAATCATTCTCAAGCAACCCACGGACAAGCAAAAATTCAATCAACCCACAGATGCACCAATAAATCAAAAAAATAATACATAGAGAAAGGAATGGGAAAAATGATTTTAAGAAAGATAAGAAAAAAACCAATTTAAAAATAAATAAATAAAATAAAATTACCCCAAAATGTAGTTTTTAGTGTGCATGAGAACTTAACCTCTCAAGCTCATCCTAGATTTCCTGCAACCTTTCAATGGATAGAACAAGCTCACCGTCTATGTGCTCTTCCACTTCCCCTTTTGATCTCTTGGAATTGTCCATCCTACCCAGTCCTTCTGACCCAAAAGTCCTGAAAATCCAACAGAGACAAAGGCACAGGCAAAGTGGCGGAGAGGGAATGGTCCAACATTCATTATTACCTCCAGAAATGTTGCATGCTCTATCTTGCCATCCTCAATGAAGAAAACTTCCAAAACTTAAAATTTACATCCTATCATTCATTATTATGTCCAGAAACGTTGCATGCTCCATCCTGCCATCCTCAGTGAAGAAAACTTCAAATGAAATATTATCATTAAAATACCAAACAAGTTGTTGATTATTTTTTACTTCCACCTACAAAAGAGAATTTGCCAGTCTAGGAGATATGTTTTGAAATTGTACCATTGGTAGCAGTGTGTGTGCTGACCTACCAGGCTGCAACGGTGGAACCTAATTTACCAGGAACGAAACTTAGGAAAAGGACTCAAAATAGATGTGCATATACGTCCTATTAAACTAGCAATATTTACAGTAAATAGAACTAATATCTCAACTATTTTCATATTTTATGAACTGTACCTGTATAGGTCTAGCAGTTGCAAGACCAAAAGAGTTATTCTGAAGATTCAAGCTGTAAAAAATTTGACCATCGCACCATATAAGTTTCCCATTGATCTGGAGGCCTTGACATATTGATGTTGCAAGTAAAACATGCAATGGAGGCCTGCACAAAGCATTAACCAAATATCACAAGTTGCTTTAATCAGGTTGACGCTTATCATAGTAAATACAATTCACATCTAACAACAATAAAGCCAATTTTTTCCATTTGTTATTTACAAAATGAAATGGAATTGACTATCTAATACCCACCCAGAGCCTACTGCTCACTAATCTCTAGGGACAAGTGCATTTCCTAAACCTATCAAATAACCAAGAAGATCTAGGACAGGAGGTTGAGGTGCTGCTATGGGTATTGCTTTTGATTGAACGTTGGGACATTTGGTAGGTGAAACATTGATTTTTGTCTCAGTGGCAGATAATTATTCAGATGGAAGGTAACAATTTACTTGCAAGTTTGGAGGTAACAAGGTACAAGGTACATATGGAAAGACATATGGGAGGTAACTTGTACAAGCATAAAAAGTGCTTAGAAGAATATATGTGTGCTCTGACTTCTCAGCAACATCAAGGAAAGACTTAATTTCAAAAATAAATTATTTAATGATCTCTATACCTATTACTTACCACTTCAGATAGAAGTGTTGAGAGTGACAACTGCCAAAAAAACATATTATTATTAGAAATATTTGAAGAAAACTCCTTGAACTAAGCATAAAATATAATACTTATACTAGAAAAACCTATACAAATGCAAACATCTTAAACAATGACAAATGAACTTAAGCCTTTTCATTGAAATAACTTACCACTTCTCTAGTATCCATTTTAGAATCCAAACTAAATCCCAAAACTTAGAAGACTAGCCATTCTTGAACTTCTTTCCTTCTCATTCTCCAGCTCAAAATGGTGATCCCCATGCTTGTGATCATAGGGCATAATAGAAATGGCATCCAACAATCCAGATGATGCCATCAGCTGCAAATCCTTTTATCCTAAGTATTTATTGTAGCTTTTATGGAGGATATAGAGCTTGTACCATGCATAAGCATGATACAAATGACTTTCTAATATCTAAAATATCTTTGTTAGCTTTGAATAGTAGATTGTCGTCATTTGAGGTTTAGGAATATTCTTGACCATACACAAGGCCTTGAATATCTTCTATAGAGTGAAAATATTCCTACATATCATATGCCATCTGTCATAAGAAATAGTATAAGGCAAAAATATATTAAAAATAAAAATAATTTAGCTCACAGATTCTATAGTAGGTTCATGAAATTTCATTCAACCCAAAGCTTCCTCTGCAATAGGGTATTCTCCAATAATTAATTCCTACAAGATCAAACTATATCAACCTTCCCATCTAGACAAATATAATCCTATATCTAATTCAATAGATACCATTTTAGATTTCTAGCCCCCATTTGATAGTGATACCTTCTTAAAGGTGTGCCAAAAATCTACTCAACATGCCATTATAACTATTTACATCATGGGAAATATGGGTAAACTCCCAACCAAAGATAAATGGTTTCTAGAATATGACTTTTCTACACATTTCCCTCATCCCATTTCACATTTCCCTTATCCCATTTCACAATGGCAACCAACAATCCAGATGATGCTATCAACTACAAATCCTTCTATGCTAAGTATTTATTGTAGTTTTTCTAGAGTATATAGAGCTTGTACCATGCATAAGCATGATACAAATGAATTTCTAATATCCAAAATATCTTTGTTAACTTTGAATAACAGATTGTCACCATTTGAGGTTTAGGAATCTTCTTGACCATACGCAAGGCCATGAATATCTTCTATAGAGTGAAAAGCTTCCTACATATCATATGCCATCTGTCATAAGAAATAGTATAAGGAAAAAATATTTTAAAAATAAAAAATTTAGCTCACATATACTACAGTAGGTTCATCAAATTTCATTCAACCCAAAGCTTCCTCTGCAATAGGGTATTCTCCAATAATTAATTCCTACAAGCTCAAACTATATCAACCTTCCCATATAGACAAATATAATCCTATATCTAATTCAATGGATAACATTTTAGATTTCTAGCCCCCATTTGACAATGATACCTTCCTAAAGGTGTGCCAAAAATCTACCCAACATGACATTATAACTATTTACATCATGGGAAATATGGATAAACTCCCAACCAAAGATAAATGTGTTGTGCCTTTTTCCTAGAAGCATTTACTAGCATACCCTTTTTAGTTGAGAGAAGATCCTTTGGATAGTGGGATACAATCTTTAGTTCTTGTGAGGGCATCCAAAAATCACCCTTGGACAATTGACTGCTAGCATCTTTACAACAGTTTTTGCTCACTGACTTGATACTTGTCTCAGGGGAGTTCTCCTTGAGGGTCTTTTTCCCAACACTTTGCATTAAGGTAAAAGTGTGTATACATTGTTGTATGTAATATTGATCTTCCATATTATCAATACAAGAGGGTACAAATCCACCAGTTGAATATGAAATAAGTGCGAAATTAGACAGCTCAAATTGTTCACACTTTGTGTTTTCATCGAAGTTGGTTGATGTTGCATGCTCTTCATTAGAATTTGTCCATATTTGTCCATACTTTTGTATTTTCTTTTTCTACAGTACAACTTTCATCCACACTGCCCCCTGAATGCGATTTCTCCTCATTCATTTCTTCAACCTTATCCTCATTATACATCATACTGGACAATCATCATTCTAGTACAAAACAACCTCTGGATATTATTGGTGAATAATTGTAGTTAATGGGTTCTCATGTAACGATTCCCAATACCAATGGAACAACATATAATTTGAATCACTCAAGTAATGAATCTCAATTTAACAACATTATAATATAATTACATTCTACCATAAATAGACATCAAGAATGCTTTTCCTTGTAGATTTCAACACCCATGTATTCGATGGATTTATGGGAATGAAGGGAAATAGGAAAGCCAATGATCTCCTACAGTTATGTATGGCCTTGTCTAGTATCTATGGCCTCGTAGACAACCAAGATTGAGCTCAAACTCACCCTAGCAAATGAAAAAAATGCTCAGGGGAGAGGGAAATGACTCTAGTAAGTAGAAATCCACCCAAGAACGCTTAAGAACACTCTAGGTAAGGAGAGAGAAATTCTTAATAGTCGTACAAAAACCAAATTAGTAACTCCTTGAGGAAATGCAACATCTCCATAACCGTGGCAGTTGATCTCTAACTCAACAAGAAAGTGGATTATAAGTAACTCAGATCTGATGCACTTCATAGAGCATAAATGAATCAAGAGTTTATGAATGATGCTAATAGAAATTCAATGGAGAGTTATTTATTTCAGCCATGAGCACAAAGACAGGGAGCACATATAATATAACTAAGGAGTAAGAATGATGATAACTCATACACCATAATTTTATTATATCTTAGGAACATATATTAGATGAGATCCTAGCACATTGCCTTCATTGTCAAAAGAGAGATGTCCATGTGCAAATCAACCCTCGCTTCATGTGAGTCTATTGCAGCATAGCTGCTATGGGAAAATGAAGGAATTGGTCATGGCAATTAAACACTGAATTGAGCTAGTTTCAGTGTTGTCCAATTAGGGCTATTGCATCTTGTCATAGGAAAAGATTGCAGGACATTTCAACATTACAAAGGTAACAATCCAGGCATAGTCACCCCTTACTTCGTTAAGTCAAAGCTCATGGAGAATGATATCCATGTGTTTTAGCCTATATTCGACCTCTTTTGGGTAGCAACCAAGAAGGTGAAAAAGCTCAAAGTCTGTAATCCAATCGGAGAAGAAAAACTAAGGATAAAAAGAAGTCTACAACACTTGAAGAAACTGAAGTCTGTGACTAAGCTGAATCTCAATCTAAAGCTATCTATTTGTAGCAAGATCCGAATATCTATGGTAAAGAGTCAAGGGTTTTCTGTAGTAGCCGAAGATCAGTAATAGAAGGAAAAGAGTCTGTAATTGGAAGTCAGTGTATTATAATAAGAGACTAAACCTACAATAAGGACAGAAATTCAGAAGCTGCTTCTGATTTTGACTAGGCAGAGACTCAACTATTGACCTTGAATTAAAGAGGAGGGTTGACTTGGAGGGACTCCTTGGTCTTGTGTTGGATATCTCATTTTGAATAAATTCAATAAGAGGAGGATTGTTGGGTTTTCCCCTACTGAGAGGTTTTTCCCTACCTTGAAAGCCTAAATCTTTGTGTCTCATACTTCTTTGTGTTCATGGAAGAACAATTTGTGTAATTACTTCATGAAAGATAAATATTAACTAACAAAGAAAATAATACTTATATAGGAGTTTACTTCCAACTATGAAGGAATACAATGAGGACATAAAATTTGTAAATCTTAAACTTGGCTAGGCCACTACACCTCCAAAAACCTGACTCATTAAGCCATAAACTTGAAACCTTCTGTGGAACTCCAAAAACAAATGAATTAGAATAAATTATCAACCAGAATCAAGGGCCTTTACACTTTACATTTGACAATATATTGCAGTATGAATATTGAGGTCACAACTATTCATTTATATTGCACTGTTGTAAGAAAGGATCGTCATATTTTATATATTTTGTCTAGTAAGGCCTGCACTTCATCATTTCCAGTTCTAACCAAGGTTTCATGTTTCCATTGTAATGAACAACAGTTGTATTGTCAATCTCTGAACAGTCCATGCTAGGATTATATCCTAAACCTAGCACATGCCAAGACTTGTCCAAAGGATGGGTCAAGCCATAAAATTTTCAATCCAGGGGGTAGTGTTCCAAGCTTCCACAACACTTAATCCTCATTCTGACATACAATAAAATAAAAACTTAGAAATCGAACAAAGAAAAACCCATTAAGTTTTCTAGCTAATTACTTTAGATTTACTTCAAATACTTTAAAGTAAGCATCACAGGAATAACATAAATAAACCACACTACACACTTATCGTGTTCTGCCACTTGTGATATATTACAGTTATATCTTGTTTCTCTCATTCTTTGGGATCAAATACATTCATCCCATATGCCCAACCACAAGCATTAGGATCAAAGTGCCTGGATATGTGCGGATTGGAAAAATTAAGGTATTTGTCAAACCAGTGAAAGCTTTCTCCACAAGTTTCCATTGAACCATTAACCTTTCCATGAAGATCTACTGACCACAAGGGCGTCAAACTTTATGCACCACAATATCATCATCCAAGAAAAGGATCTTGTCCATTTTGGGATAAACTTGTGGAAGATAGAAATGAAGATGATTTAGCATGGATAAATATTTTGGATTTATATATTTCAAATTGCAGGAGCGTGCTGAGAGTGTAGTCGATTGATCTGCCTTGAAATAATATTGTTTCATAGCTATGGATTCAAGTTGGAGAAGCACATGGAAATAGGAGGAATTGGGCCATTTAAAATCATCAACATTTTCTACATGTATCGTAGCTTTCCCTGGGGGATTAAGTAAAAACCACACTTTCATGGCCCCAAAATCTAACTTGTCTATGATGAGATGAAATACATGTTTCTCAGATTCCTGCAAACACATGTAAATCACCTATAATGAGATCGAAATATTAAATGTAAAATGAAACAAAACTGTTGGACTTCCAAACTTTAGATTAATTTAAATTAATAACACTTCACCTTAGCATTCATGACAGTTGAATTCACAACCACAAATGCAGCCAATACATTGTCAGAAAATAATGCATAGTGATAAAGAGTCGAATCCTCCAACTTGTCCTTTTTAGGAAATTATCGCTTTTCAAGAGGAATAAATTAATAATCTATGGTCAATCGCATGGATACATAGTGCAGGCCCTTGGGAATAGACTTTGTTGGCACCTGACTTAAAAATTTACTTTGCTTTTCCAAGGTCCTTACTTGCTCGTCTGCAAACTGAAGCATGGCTTGCAACTTCTTTGTTACTGTCGCACAGTCATAAAATTGTTCTCTAGCCTTGGATAGGACATGACCCATAGCCTTGATATTCTCAGGTGCACTGAAACATTCATATCAATTATCGGTCATGAAAAAGAGAATGAAAAGCAGAAATATTGACACACAGACTACAACTTTAAAAGAAACAAAGGATATGAACACCAAATACAAATGGAAGCACTTACTACTATTGATTTAGAAGCAGCCAATGCGAAAATCCAGGGGGTAGTGTTCCAAGCTTCCACAACACTCTATCCTCATTCTAACATACAATAAAAGAAAAACTTAGAAATCGGACAAAGAAAAACCCATTAAGTTTTCTAGCTAATTACTTCAGATTTACTTCAAATACTTTAAAGTAAGCATCACAGGAATTAACATAAATAAACCACACTACACACTTACTTCAAATACTTTAAAGTAAGCATCACAGGAATTAACATAAATAAACCACACTACACACTTACCGTGTTCTGCCACTTGTGATATATTCTAGTTAGATCTTGTTTCTTCCATTCTTTGAGATCAAATACATTCATCCCATATGCCAAACCATAAGCATTATGATCAAAGTTCTTGGCTATGCGCGAATTGGAAAAATTAAGGTATTTTTCAAACGGGCAAAAGCTTTTTCCACAAGTTTCCACTGAACCATTAACCTTTCCATGAAGATCTACTGACCACAAGGGCATCAAATCTTTCTGCACCACAATATCATCATCCCAGAAAAGGATCTTGTCCAGTTTGGGATAAACTTGTGGAAGATAGAAATGAAGATGATTTAGCATGGATAAATATTTTGGATTTATATATTTCAAATTGGAGGAACGTGCTAAGAGTGTAGTCAAGTTCTGCCTTGAAATAATACTCTTTCATAGCTGTGGATTCAAGTTGGTGAAGCACAGGGCAATAGGAGGAATTGAGCCATTTCAAATCATCAACACTTTCTACATGTATTGCAGCTTTCCTTGGGGGATTAAGTAAAAACCACATTTTCGTGGCCCCAAAATTTAACTTGTCTGTGACGAGATGAAATACATGTTTCTGAGGTTCCTCTAAACACAAGTAAATCACCTACAATGAGATCCAAATATTAAATGTAAAATGCAGCAAAACTGTTGGACTTCCAAACTTTAGAGTACTTTAAATTAATAACACTTCACCTTAGCATTCATGATAGTTGAATTCACAACCACAGATGCAGCCAATACATTGTTAGAAAATAATGCATAGTGACAAAGAGTTGGATCCTCCAATTTGTCCTTTTTAGGAAATTTCGCTTTTCAAGGCCAAGCAAGTAATAATCCATGGTCAATCGCATGGATAGACAGTGCAGGCCCTTAGGAACAGTATTTGTTGCCAGCTGACTTAAAAATGTACTTTTCTTTTTCAAGGTCCTTACTTGCTTGTCTGCAGACTGAAGCATGGATCGCGACTTCTTTGTTACTGTCGCACAATCATAAAATTGTTCTCTAGCCTTGGATAGGACATGACCCATAGCCTTGATCTTCTCAAGTGCACTGAAACATTCATATCAATTATCGGCCATGAAAAAGAGAATGAAAAGCAGAAAGATTGACACATAGACTACAACTTTAAAAGAAACAAAGGATATGAACACCAAATCAAAATGGAAGCACTTACTACTCTTGATTTAGAAGCAGCCAATGCGAAAACTATTACCTTTGAGGTATATCAGAATCTGCATTAGACTCACCCAATGTACGCTGACATTCTTTAATACGAAGCATCAATTCATGGTATAAATCAAGATTATTCCTAGCCTGGGAAATGCTTGAATACACCCTAGCCATGATCAGTTGGTCTCGCATCAATCTAACAGTGGAGTTAGAATTCTCGTTCTCATTCTTCCGCTTCCAAATGCTATATTTTCCTAGGACAGCAGAATCTACCTGCTTGGAACATTTAATTGTTGCATTTTCAAGCTCAACTCATTTTTATTCATCCTATTGAATTAGCTCTGTTGACCTTTTCTCCCTCCTCTTTTGTCTCAATTGATGTTGTTAGAGCCTAAATCTACCTTAGGCTGAAGGAAGGCAAAATTCAGGGTAACCACAAACCACGCTCAGCCTCGTAGCTAGCCCTACAAGGATAGGAAAGGGCTCTCTCCGGGTCAATCTCAACGAAAGATAATCAATGGGGCTTGAGATGACTTAAATTGGGAAACTGATTTTAGGCTAGTAAATAGATATGAAAGAGATAATTGATTGAATGACTAAATTTTCTGGGCTGTATGGGACAAAGGACAACAGGAGTTGAGAAATTAAATCAAAGACATAGATTGTTTCATGAGGCATGATAGGAAGGAAGTTTAGCAATCAAATTTGAAAAATATGGAGTGGAAAGACTGTTTGAAAAAACTGAAAAGGGCATATGTGATGAATCCTTTTCAGACAAAAGAAGACACATAGAACATGAACGCTTTCCCTAAGGCAGAGCAAATAAATGGATTCTACCTCTCATACTTAAAAGAATTCAATTAGAAATGATTATGAAGGAACGGTAAAACATAACAAGTACACATGAAACAGAAAGACAAGACATATGCTGAACTCACACCACATGGATCTCATAAATCAGAGCTGCCTCTTTTCATTAATCCTCTGCCAAAACTGTACAGTGAAAGCACTGGGTTTTTCCTCCACACTACTCCCATAAAAACCAACCCTTTACAAAATGGTTTTCAATATAATAAATAGACTCCAATGTAGGAAAACAGATCGACCAGAATAAAGAATGGTTTAATCATTATTAATAAACAGAAGCTGGAAAGCCAATCATCTGTTTTTGAGGAGCCACGTTACAATTTCTGCTCAAATTTGTTGATGACCAATGAAATCTGTAGTGTAGACCTTCTGAGTTGTAACTGAAGCCAAAAATAAACCTCTGATACTATTTCTCTACCACGATAGATATCTACATTTTAAATCTGGGCGTTTCGGTCTTTGACTGTTCATTTGCCTCCTTGTCGTTTGAATAAAAGTTAACTTTTAATAAAAACGGTTTTGAATTCCGCCAATTCCAGTTGTAATTGCTCCTTTAACATCGGGGAACACATATCCAAACATATTCGCAACGCTCTCTGCACTAACTTGGTCATTTGAAGCGAACATCCAAACTGAGCCTTCCCGTAGCTGGCTAGTTAAGAAAGCAAGAAATTCAAACTTTTACTCCCTATCACAATTCCTTTGTTCAAAACTGAGAGAATCCTTCTGTACAATTTTGTATGTATTTCTTGACCATTAGGCAGTGGCTGACACAAATCAATGGATTAAAGTCTGTTCCAATTACCGTCAACAAAACAAACACAGAGAAAGTTATCGATGTACTCTACATACGCCCTTGTGACTTGGTTAGAAACATTGATTTCAGGTCCAAAGAAGTACACCTTGGATGGAGTTACTTGTACTTGGTGCACATACATCAGGCCATTATCCAGAGAAAAATTTTCTAAATTAGCAAACATGTTGCGCCTCTCTTCGAGTTCTTTAAAGGGAGCATATCTTTTTTCAATCACGGAAATGTTTGTTCGATCAGGCAACTCCAAACATATTAATGAGAACTGTCCAGTTGGAATAGTGCGAATCCATGCATTTTTCGGCGATTTGGAGGTAGTTATGGAAGTTTTCGGGCTAACAGGTTGTGTGTGCTGTGCAACACGCCCAGTGCACCGCGCCCATGTAAAAATACACTACGTGGAGGCGCCCAGTGCGCCGCGCCTCGCCAGTGCACCGCGCCTCGCCAGTGCGCCGTGCCTCGCTAATGCGCCGCGCCATTTAGCCAATGCGCCGCGCACCAAATTTACATAGTTTGCCTTCGATGACGGGAAAAATGAACAATCCCAGCCGCACTTTTGCTAAACTTGATCCTGTGAAGGTAAAATCTGAGTAATGAACTCTACACTGATCTTTTTATCCACGAAATGGTTTGATTGCTGACATGGAAAATATAACGATTTCTTACATGGAAAAACCATCTGTGGATCTAAACGGTAACTTTCATTCGATCTGGTGTTGATTCAATATCCCCTTTCCTTTTCAATAGCCACCTCATTCTGATCTAATGCCCCATTTATCATTTCTCATTTCTCATAAGAAATTGTAGTTTCTGGCACATCCAACAACAGAAGAGTGGTTCTCTTTATTTTCACTAATTGTATATGAAATGGAATCGTGGCTGATTCTTCCTAATCCACCTGCAGGTTGAGAAATAGAATGCCCTTCTGCAGCTGCAATTTTTAGTTTCTTGCACACCTTTTCCCATTTCAGGAAATTGGACAGTGGTTCATCCTCATCGGAGTCATTCTCTACGGGGTACCTTTAATCATTGCCTTCACCATAGATAATCATCATTCTGAAAACCACGAGACTTCGCCCCAAGAAATCCAAAACAAGATGGTAAACATCGAACCTGCATGCCATTTGGAGCAAGGAATTTGTGTTTTTAGAGAGCAGAGGTGGAAATTTATTGTTCCAGTTCTATGCGCTGCGCACAAGCCCAATGCGCCACGTCGTGTGGGTGCGCCACACCAGTGTAAAATTACACTACAAATATTGGTCCAGTGCGCTGCGCGCCTTCAGTGCGTTGCGCCAGTCATTCTATGTGTCGCGCTGGAATTTCACCAACAGTTTTCCTCTTTTTGCTAGGAGAAGGAGACGAATAACCTACATGTGCAGTTGTTCCAGACATAGAAGCATTTGATACAGGCTGAGGATGATTTAAGCTTCCCGTAATATCGCTTCGATAGAGAGCCTTTCTTTCTTCGTTGTTTTCATAATTCTTGCAATCAGTGCATTTGCAATTTTCAAAGCATAAAATATTTCCTTGGAAACATTCACAATACTTCTTCAAACATCCTAATTTCTTGCAATGACACCCTTTATTATGTTTAGATGGAAGAATTTATTCTTCCATATCTTCTTGATTTTGAAAACAATATTCCTGTTATCTCGAACATGAGTTGGACACTTGCAATCTTAGGCCTAAATGCATTATGATTACGCTCAACTATTGCATCAACAACTTCTCTTCTCACAATTTCATGGTAAACATTGTTATAACAATTCACACAATTACATCCATCACAGTATATCCCAGATGCGAAGCATTCACAATATAATTTCAGGCAGCAAGAATTTTTGCAATTACACTGTCTTGATTTCCTTGGAGTTCCTTCCTTTGAATCAGTTAGTGGTCCTGAGAAGGACCCTCTTGGAGATCCTTGCTTTCTGCCAATGCCACAGAACTTTTAGCACTTTCTCCTTTTGAAATGACTCTATTTTACCTGTCTTTGACTTTTTGGAGTGAATGATGAATCTCGTCTAGCTGTTGCAGGGTTGCTGAAGCTGCTGAAGATAATAAGGTGACCAAGGCTTGCATTTGAAATTCTTCATGACAGAAAAATTTAAAAATACACTTATTACAAACCATTGATTTGACGATTTCCTCTTCAAAACAGAGTTTTGAAGAGGAATCAACCTTGAGCATTATTGATGATGGCAATATTGAAATGAAAACTTATTGATCCTCCCTATGGCCTGCTAGCATAATTGGGCACTTTGAAGACACAACTTATGAAACCCTAGACCTGTGAATGTCATGATTCTTTGCCCATTAAAAGATCAAACATTGATTGTCATGGACTTTAATAAACATTGATGAAAAGACCTAAGCCAACAGGTACAAGACCTGAGGGGGACGAATGACAAAGCCCTTCCGTCAGATTATGGCATGCTCCTAAATGGAATGCAGGTGATCGAACAGAATGGGATACCTAAAAATGAAATGCAAAAAGAGTTTTGATCTCTGACAGAGGACTGACAAGAGCGACTCTAACATTGGCTCCAATGGGGGATGGTAGCTCCAACTCCTTGGAGGTGCAAAGAACTCTAGATCTTTGGGAGATCAGACAGTGCCTTCGTCCATTGGGCTACGGAGTCGATGACTTGACAAATGCACATGACTCAATTTATTGACTAAAACTGACTTAATTATGGAACTAACATGACTGAAAAATCTGACTCAATGCAAAAGGAAATGACTCATGAATGACTTAACTAAAACAAGAACTTACAAAACTTTTTCAATGGCAGCAGTCCATCAAGATTCGAGGGTTTCAAATCATGATGACAACCGCCTGCGTGCTAATGCAATATGTACAATCTTGTGTAGTGTGTCTTCCAATGTAACCAATCAAGTAGATGCCTCCTTGATTGATTCTCCTGATCAGGTCTTCTGGTCAACAACATATATTGGTAACTGAGCATCCAAAAACATAATTGACCATGACCTCCTTCATCACTGAATACTGCAATAATCATCTTCACTGCTGACTGCAATAATCATCTTTCCTCTTGCTGAAGAAACAAGGTGTCTTTTTCTTGTGATGCTGATATTTTTTCATAAATAAGAGCATGTTCCTGGTCTTCAAACCATTCTGAACAAATAGATGAGCATATCTCCTCTTCAAGGAACATTTCAAAACATGAGACATATGAAGAAGAATCTGAAAGACAATCCTGAATGGTCTGATCTTCGGTAGTCTGACTATATTGTAGATCATCTTCATATGATATGACAATCGGATTCTCATTACATTCATCAATCATGAGAAAAGAAATTTCAGATGTTTCGCGAAACCCAATACTAACATTTCTATCACCTACCATAAATTCATCCAAAGAAACCTCTTCACTTACTTGAACAAAGATCTCATCTTGTTGTTCACTTACTTGACCTGATTGGATTACCTCTTTATGAAGGCTTTGTTCTGATGACATGAGAACATTTGGATCCATAACTCTGTCTTCTTCATTCTAGATGATTTCAGCAGCAGAGTTCTTCTTCATGGGATTCAGTATGAGGTATTATTGGTCATCACAATCTGAATCTAAATATGAAATGGCTGACTTAACTTTATCACATTCTAAAATGGAAACTTAACTTTCATACATGCTGTCTTCATTTATGGACAGATCTGAAATGACACTTTTTATTTCATCACTTTCAGCCATATGGACATCTTCAACCTGCTCATATATAAATCTGCTTACAGGACTTTCCTCCTTTTCAGAAGAGGAAAACATTCCACCATCCCCTTCTTGACCATGTGCACACTGCAGATCTGCGTTAACTTCAGCTGTAACATGACCGTGAAAGAGTTGATCTATCTCATATTCAGACAAAGGGGGTAATACCTTTTGTTTTCTTCTGCTCAAACACTGATTGTCTTCATTAATTTCAAGTGAAGGTGTATACAAATTTTCCTCATACAGCTGATCCATTTCATGTAATTTCTGTTGACTGTTAAGATGTAAAACTCCTTCATCTTCCGCCGTACTAAGACTTTGATCCTGCTGCAAATTTTTCTGATTATCTTGATAAGTATCACTCTCTTTATGCTGCTAAAACAGATTTTCATATAGGGCTTCCATGATCTCATCATCCATGAAATTATCATCTTCATAATATTTCTCAAGGGTTTCAATAAAACCATAAGCATGCTTGCAACAGTCCTGGACTAAATTTAATGATGGATAAGATGCTTTATATCTTTCAATGAACATGGCATGAAAATCCTTTAAACAGTAAATACAAGCAGGCGGCAAACTTTCATACCAAGTTTGGGCTTCACCGTCTAGAGTGGCCAGGAATATCTTCATCAAGCAATCTTCAGGAAATTCAACGTTCAACTTTTGAATATGTATGTGAAATATAACCAGGTGTAAAGCAGCATCCTTCCTACCGTCATCTTTAAACGTAGGCAAATTCCTTGACCAATCTACCTTCGGAATCTTATTTGGAAAGCCTGGAATGTGATCTCGGCTCATGGGAGCGTATCTTCTTGCAACCCGTTCCATCTTGGAAATCTCAAAGTTACTGATCTCTCTACAATGGAGTCACCATGAAGCACTGATTGCTAGATTCTTCAGTGAATGGAGTCACCAGGTGAATGATTTCAGCCTTCTTATGTCTGATCGTTGTCACCATCAACAATCAGCTCTGAACTTGATACTTGTACTGAGACAAGACAATCTGCAAGCAAACCATTTTATTCCCTAGTGGAGTCGCCACTATGTTAGAGCCTAAATCTGCCTTAGGCTGAAGGAAGGCAAAATTCAGGGTAACCACAAACCACGCTCAACCTCGTAGTTAGCCCTACGAGGACAGGAGAGGGCTCTCTCTAGGTCAATCTCAGCGAAAGATAATCAATGGGGATTGAGATGACTGAAATTGGGAAACTAATTTTAGGCTAGTAAATAGATATGAAAGAGATAATTGATTGAATGACTGAATTTTCTAGGCTGTATGGGACAAAGGACAACAGGAGTTGAGAAATTAAATCAAAGACACAGATTGTTTCATGAGGCATGATAGGAAGGAAGTTTAGCAATCAAATTTGAAAAATATGGAGTGGAAAGACTGTTTGAGAAAGCTGAAAAAAGCATATGTGATGAATCCTTTTCAGACAGAAGAAGACACACAGAACATGAACGCTTTCCCCAAGGCAGAGCAAATAACTGGATTCTACCTCTCATACTTAAAAGCATTCAATTAAAAATGATTATGAAGGAATGGTAAAACATAACAACTACATATGAAACAAAAATAAAAGACATATGCTGAACTCACACCACATGGATCTCATAAATCAGAGCTGCCTCTTTTCATTAATCCTCTACCAAAACTGTACAGTGAAAGCACTGGGTTTTTCCTGCACACTACTCCCAGAAAAACCAACCCTTTACAAAATGGTTTTCAATATAATAAATAGACTCCAATATAGGAAACCAGATCGACCAGAATAAAGAATGGTTTAATCATTATTAATAAACAAAAGATGGAAAGCCAATCATCTGTTTCTAAGAAGGAGCCACCTTACAATTTCTGCTCAAATCTGCTGATGACCAATGAAATCTGTAGCTTAGACCTTCTGAGTTGTAACTGAAGCCAAAAGTAAACCTCCGATACTATTTCTCTGCCACGGTAGATATCTACATTTTAAATTTGGGCGTTTCGGTCTTTGACTGTTCATTTGCCTCCTTGCCGTTTGAATAAAAGTTAACTTTTAATAAAAACGGTTTTGAATTCCGCCAATTCCAGTTGTAATTGATCCTTTAACATCAAGGAACACATATTCAACCATATTCGCAACACTCTCTGCACTAACTTGGTCATTTGAAGCGAACATCCAAACTGAGCCTTCCAGTAGCTGGCTAGTTGAGAAAGAAAGAAATTCAAACTTTTACTCCCTATCACAATTCCTTTGTTCAAAACTGAGAGAATCCTTCTGTACAATTTTGTATGTATTTCTTGACCATTAGGCAGTCACTGAGACAAATCAGTGGAGTAAATTTTGTTCCAATTACCGTCAACAAAACAAACATGGAGAAAGTTATCGATGTACTCTACATACTCCCTTGTGACTCGGTTAGAAACATTGATTTCAGGTCCAAAGAAGTACACCTTGGATGGAGTTACTTGTACTTGGCACACATACATCAGGCCATTATCCAAAGAAAAATCTGCTAAATTAACAAACATGCTGTGCCTCTCTTCGAGTTCTTTAAAGGGAGCAGATTTTTCTTCAATCACGGAAATGTTTGTTCGATCAAGTAACTCCAAACATATTAATGAGGACTGTCTAGTTGGAATAGTGCGAATCCATGCATTTTTCGGCGATTTGGAGGTAGTTCTGGATGTTTTTGGGCTGACTGAGTGTGTGCGCCGCGCAGCACGCCCACTGCGCCGCGCGCACCATGTGCGCCACGCAGCACGCCCAGTGCGCCGCGCCCATGTAAAAATACACTACGCGGAGGCGCCCAGTGCATCGCACCTCTCCAGTGCGCCTCTCCTCTCAACCAATGCACCCCGCACCAAATCTACACAGTTTACCTTCAATGACGGGAAGAATGAACAATCCCAGCCGCACTTTTGCTAAACTCGATCCTGTGAAAGTAAAATCTGAGTAATGAACTTTGCACTGATCCTTTTATTCACGAAATGATTTGATTGCTGACATGGAAAATATAAAGATTTCTTACATGGCAAAACCATCTGTGGATCTAAACGGTAATTTAGAGCTACATTGGCGGATTCACTTTCAGACACTCTTGCATCCTTACTCATAGGACATTGTTCACTGTTTTCCATATCGACTTTCATTCGATATGGTGCGGATTCAATATCCCCTTTCCTTTTCAATAGCCTCCTCATTCAGATCTAATGCCCCATTTATCATTTCTCGTTTCTCATAAGAAATTGCGGTTCCTGGCACATCTAGCAACAGAAGAGTGGTTCTCTTTCTTTTCACTGACTGTATATGAAATGGAATCGCGGCAGATTCTTCCTAATCCACCTACAGGTTGAGAAATAGAATGCCCTTTTGCAGCTGCAATTTTTAGTTTCTTGCACACCTTTGCCCATTTTAGGAAACTGGACAGTGGTTCATCCTCATCGGAGTCATTCTCTACGGAGTACCTTTCATCATTGCCTTCACCATAGATAAGCATCATTCTGAAAACCACGAGACTTCGCCCCAAGAAATCCAAAACAAGATAGTAAACATCGAACCTGCATACCATTTGGAGCAAGGAATTTGTGTTTTTAGAGAGCAGAGGCGGAAATTTATTGTTCTAGTTCTGTGCGCCGCGCACAAGCGCAACGCACCGCGCCATGTGGGTGCGTCGCGCCAATGTAAAATTACACTGCAAAAATTGGTCCAGTGTGTCGCGCGCCTTTAGTGCGCCACGCCGGAATTTCACCAACAGTTTTTCTCTTTTTTCTAGGAGAAGGAGATAAATAACCTACAGGTTCAGTTGTTCCAGACATAGAAGCATTTGATACAGGTTGAGGATTATTTAAGCTTCCCGTAATATCGCTTCGATAGAGAGCCTTTCTTTCTTCGCTGTTTTCATAATTCTTCCAATCAATGCATTTGCAATTTTCAAAGCATAAAATATTTCCTTGGAAACATTCACAATACTTCTTCAAACATCCTGATTTCTTGCAATGACACCCTTTATTATGTTTAGCTGGAAGAAGTTATTCTCCCATATCTTCTTGATTTTGAAAACAACATTCCTATTATCTCGAACATGAGTTGGACTGCTTGCAATCTTAGGCCTAAATGCATTATGATTACACTCAACTATCGCATCAACAACTTCTCTTCTCACAGTTTCATGGTCAACATTGTTATAACAATTCACACAATTACATCCATCACAGTATATCCCAGATGCGAAGCATTCACAATATAATTTCAGGCAGTGAGAATTTTTGCAATTACACTGTCTTGATTTCTTTGGAGTTCCTTCCTTTGAATCAGTTAGTGGTCCTGAGAAGGACCCTCTTGGAGATCCTTTCTTTCTGCCAATGTTGCAGAACCTTTAGCACTTTCTCATTTTGAAATGACTCTGTTTTACCTGTCTTTGAATTTTTGGAGTGGATGATGAATATTATCTATCTGTTGTAGGGTTGCTGAAGCTAATAAGGTGACCAAGGCTTGCATTTGAAATTCTTCATGTCAGAAAACTTTAAAAATACACTTATTAAAAACCATTGATTTGACGATTTTCTCTTCAAAACAGAGTTTTGAAGAGGAATCAACCTTGAGAATTATTGATGATGGAAATCTTGAAATGAAAACTTATTGATCCTCCCTTTGGCCTGCTGGCATAATTGGGCACTTTGAAGGCACAAATTATGAAACCCTAGACCTATGACTGTCATGATTCTTTTCCCATTAAAAGATCAAACATTGACTGTCATGGACTTTAATAAAAATTGATGAAAAGACCTAAGCCAACAGGTACAAGACCTGAAGGGGACGAATGACAAATCCCTTTCGTCAGATTATGGCATGCTCCTAAATGGAATGCAGGTGATCGAACAGAATGGAACACCTAAAAATGAAATGCAAAAAGAGTTTTGATCTCTGACGGAGGACTGACAAGACCTACTCTAATAGATGTAAGCATTAAAATACTATAAATTAAAGCATACTATGCTAAAATCTAAGAAATATAAAAAATTTCTATTGGATAAGTAACATTCAAAAAGGATTTTGGAAAATAATATAACAATTCCCTTTTCCATGGGAATAAAAAAGTAGCGATCTAGTGCATCAAACAATTTTACCCTCCGCGAAATTTTTGTTGGACTTTCTTCAAGCTGCAAATGGTTTGCATTACAACAACCATTGTCCTGGGAGTTTGACTAGACATTACCCTACAGTAGGCTACCAACATCATAGACCGGTTGACCAGGGAAAATCAAAATTTACCATCAAGAGCATTCTCTTTGACATCTCGATTTTCAATTCCTGTGTCATCCTCTTGAAACGTCGTAAGAAGTTCTTCGTCATTGGAAGCTTTTTTCTACACCTCGTCATTCATTTTACCCTCCTCAAGATTTTCCTTGCCTTCTTCATTGAATATCACACCATCTTGTTCTGAATGTAACGTTTCTGAGCTGTCTCCAGAAGTCATTTGCCTCTGCTTGATGTACACCATTAGAAATAGAGAAGCACCCCTGCCAATGTCAATTTTCACTTCCTGCTTAATACAACCCTACTCAACTACATAGATCATCATCACATATGTTTCCTTACATGTTCAATAGAGAAAATAACCAAAATCTTCACCAATCGTACCTCAGAGTTAGTAATATCCCTTTGGTTTACTTCGGAGGGCTTTTCTAATACCCATGAGGAAGATAAATCATTTCATCCAACAATATTTAAGTTTAGAGTTCTCGAGTCCTCTATGTTACTTGTTATGACATCAATCACCTACCCAGTAAATAAAATTTATTTTCAATTCTCTACTCAATAGGCGGGAAATCAAATTTAAGATATCCAAATGTAGCAGGTTTCTTATACTTGCCTACTTTGGGATGAGAGAGTCAATGCTCTCTGTTAAACTCTGCTTTCTCCAGTCATATGCCTGTTCCTGTGAACCCCACAAATAAATAGATAAGAGTGATTTTAAACATATGACAGAGCTCCAGTATCCTCAATAATTCCTCTCTATTTCAATCCACTCAGGTTGATTAAATTTCAGTTTAGGGACACTATTTATTTTCTAGTATTAGACTAACGTAAGTGCAAGTGCATTGCCCAGATCTTGAAAAAGAACAAAATGGCTATAGAAAAATAGAATTGGTTTTCAAGATGTGGAAAGAGAATACCATTCTAACAAATCCATCTCCTGAGAAGTTGTGCCTTGCTATTTTAAATGACAAAAAACACATAAAAGGTCAAGTAGAAAGACTTGATGGAGAAGAATATCTATAAAAATACTGAAACACTAAAAAGGGGGTTGCTTTGATATCATGCATATGCTAAGATCGAGATTTCATTACACATCAATAATAAAATGGTGTGTATGATATCTATCGTTTGTTTTTGGCCAATGTGCTCTTAACACTGTGGGAACAGTGTGAAAATGATATGTATAGCAGAAAGTAGCTGGTGAATAAGATTGTCATTGTGAATTGGGACTAGGTTGGGTGGATCAGAACTGGTTTTAGCTTGACTGATGAGAAGTGGATTTAGCTTTATGGATGGAAAGTGGGTCTGGCTTGGATAATGAGTGGACAGGAAGAATGATTGTTATCCTTCCCACCTAGATTCAATTCCCACAAGATTCAATTCCCATGAGTAAGATGTTGAACTAAACTCTTAACAAATATATTTTTATAATACCCATCCAGCTTATGCAGAATCCAGCGCACACTTAGTACCATCCTACTCAAAATGAGGAGTGCCCAGCGAATTCACCGAGCAGTTTCCGAGTGAATTTACCAGTCATATGCGTTTCCCTTTGTTAAAAAATTGAAAGAGCATTGTTATTTCTTGTTATCAGGATGAATGGTTTCTTTATCTTTGGCAAGGGAAATTACCCTAGGGGCAGTTGGTAAAACCTTTTCTCTTGCATGAGAGAGGTACAAACTTTGAATCTTTCTCCTGGTAGCTATTGTACCATGTTAATGCAGAGATGGAGTTCACAGCTTCACACAAGTCAAATGAAAGGAAACCTATAAAGAAAACTCACAAAATATCTGGAAAAATGCTAGGGGTGCTGAACTTTTGACAATAAGAAAGGAAAGTATGTTTTATAACATTTGTGCCTTCAGAACCTGTGAAAAAAGCTAAAAGGAAAATCAAATTCCAAATTAGTTCCATGCGGTTTTGGTTCAATGGTTAACCGAGGGTGGTGAAGGCAAATCAAATTTCGAAGCAGGTCCATGGGTTCTTGGTTCAATGGTTAACCAGAGGTGATGATAATTCCCCGCCAAGGCTCAAATCACATAAATACCTTGTTCAATGGGTTCTCAATGAAAGGGATCTTTCTAAAATAGTATAAGATGGTTACACTTCATTGTAATGGATATCTTACTTGAATTTTGTAAGAAGTCTACACATCATTGTAATACTACAAGATTAAGAAAGGGCATGCTTGCCAATAAAGATAAATTAAACGCTGACCCACCCCAAAAAGAGAGACAAAAGCAACCTGACGAGGGAGGAGGGCAGGAAGAAGCTTACCAGCGAGGGAGGAGGGTAGGAAGAAGCTTACCAGTGAAGGAGGAGGGAAGGAAGAAGATTACCAGTTGCAGATGTAGATGCAGAGTGACGAAACCTAGCTGCCAGAAAAACCAATGGCATGACCACAAAGATAACAAGGAAGCCCACCACAGCTATTCAATGATGAAAACCCCGACCTCCCCATCCTCCATTTCTACGACGCTGGTAGCCCTACCACCCTCCATTCCACACACCTCCTCTTTTCACAGGCATCTTTAGCTCTCAACCCTAACACCACTTTTCTCCTTCTCCTCCTCCTAAACAGATATCGAGCAATGCAACCCTTACTCAATCATAATCATCTACATCAAACCTATATCATGGTTAGTAGAAATATATGAAGTCACCAACAACCAAAAAAACCCTTATATCTCATATATACTTCAGACAATTTGATAGAAAAGTTTACCAAAGGCATTACGAAATGGATAGATCAACTGATTTCATGCAGTTTTGAGAAAGAAAGGAACACTGACATGGTAAAAAACTAGATGAAAATGGGCATAGGGGCCGGAAGTAGACAGATTTGAGGGTCTCTATCTATGTTAGCCTTTTTGGTTAAAATTCCAAAACATATAATTAAGGGAAACACTTCATTCAGATTCAGATGCCAACATAGATGTTATTATTAATGGGGATCCTCACTAGTCTAGTTGACTGTTCATACACTACGACATAGGAAGAGGAAGAACAGGCAGACAATGTTGGGTATATATGACGCCCCTCAACTTACTACTTTAACTGAGCAGGTACCGACTTGGCATGCCTTTCATTGAGGCATGTAAAGGTAAACGGAATGCTAGGGGGGTGTTTGATGCAAAGCAAGGGTGAATTATGCCTGCCTGAATGCACATCATGAGACTGTGTTTAAGATTCATGATTCTGAAGCTGCAAGAATACTAGAGTGTAAGCACGAGAGATAAGCTAAACATATTGTGATCTAACATTTAAAATGGTGACTTGTTGATTGATTTCTCATTTAGAATGAAGAGAAAAAATTTGATGATTGGGGGAGAGAAATGATGAGTGTTTGAGTAAAGGAAATACATCATTTTGAGGCCATGGATAGATCTTAATGGTTTGGGATGCTAATGTTAGTAAAACCTTACCTAAATGCCTTATGACAGCCACATGGATGAGTGTTACACTTACATTATTGATGCACTAACCATAGGGAGTTGGTATAATATTCATGGTTATGGGTGCTTACAAAACTGGGTTTTCATATAGCTATGAAGTAAAAGGGAAGAAAGTACCCTTTCTTCAAGATAGGAGTAAGGATGTAAGCTTTAAACCAGTCGACAGAGAATTTTTTTGTTAAAGAATACATTTTACACATCTTGTGTCCATTAGTACGAACCAGTTTATAAACATAGTGTTAGATTAATGTCATAACACTTCTAGAAGTTGTTTTGATTCTCAGAAAACATGTTGTATGTTGTTGTCTACTTCGAAATTTGCACAAGAAACAGTTGGTCCTTTAACAAGACTCGAGTGTGCCAACATGGAATAAAGAAGAGGTTATTAGCATTGCAAACCCTCTTCTCAGATTAGTATGTCAATTTTAAATTTAGTAGAAATTGGCAATAAAACATATGATGTTCTAGAAGCTAAAAGACAAACAACACAGGAATCTACAACTTCTTACCTCTATTGTTGTCATGTTTAGCTTGCCCCGCCAGAATGGTATCAAAGTTAAGGTGAGGGCAAGGTATTAGAGCTAACGTGAGGGCAAGCCCAAGCAAGGAAGAAAGAAATCACATGAAGTTTTCTGACAACACTGACCTCCTTCCTCTTCAAAGATCAGTCATTGTGAAGCACTGAAACTCCTACTACAAAATTCTAGGTTGCAGATCCCAGAAAGAAAATGAGATCAAGGCCCCATCAATCAAGCATCTCTAGGATAGAGCTCTCTGTCAAATTGTTGGTCAAATGATATACATCTAAGGCCTTTCATCATGACTACAACCAGGAAACTTTGGTTGCTTTAGGGTCAAATCTTGTATTATGAAATCACCCTTGAATTGAATTTGGTTTGGACATAGTGTCTCACTCGGAATTCCTTCTCTGTTGCAGGTTTATATAAAATCATATCTGAAGCTATAAAGTTCCTAGCATCTAAGCTCATATATATAATATTATTCTTGAGCTCATTGACATGCCTTTGGCCTTGTATTAGGGCTTTACCTGTCTCACAGAGAAGTATAAAAGGCTACAAAAGGTGAAGTATCCTCGGCCCTTGGACATCAATCAAGAGGGTTTGAAAATTAGTGTTCGTGATTTTCCATTGGTTAGATGCTTATTGAAGGTAAAGGATCAACCTTTATGCGTCTCTGAGATTCTGGTATCAAAGGAAATGGGGTTCATGACAAATAAAGATCATTTCAAGGATCTTGAAATCTGAAACACAATGTTCTAAAATCTCATTTATGACTGTTATTGGTGTCTAAGCCAAATGCATCTCTATATTTCTTCTCATATCAACTCATTGAGGCAATTAGGACACACACGTGGGTTTAGCCTAGAGCCATCAATTTTTATATGATTTTTACATCTTGGGTTTAAAAAACCATTATATACTCTAATTAGTAATTTCTAGTACCCATGCTCGGTCCATGTTGCACATTATTTTTCATAGCTACCAAATTTGCATTCCATCAGTTAAAGCTAGGATAGAATTAGTCTTAGTCAAAGAAGTCTATTTTATTTGATATATTCAAACTGAATTTAATTTACTATGGCTTTTCCTTTCCTTTAATTTACTCTGGTTTCAATAACCATCAAATCTTCCAAAGACAGAAATTCAATAATAGAACTGGAGTCAGATAGAGACTTACCGTTGCGAGAAATGGATACAGTCAAAAATTCTTTCCCAAGGCTTAGCGGGTCGATGTGCTCCATGAATTTTTTTTCCCTCTTTCCCAAATTTATCAACGGCCTTTGTTGTAGGAGCCTCAAAGGGGTTTTTGTTGCCTATACTAGGGAAAATGTATGATTCCGAAGGGGATGTCCAACAACTGAAGCTTTTTCATCAGTTACTTGTATCCAAAATTTCTGGAATAGGTCTATCAACCTCTTTCACTGCCTTAGAGGAGAAGGTGACAACCTATAGAGAGAGAGGGGCATTTTTTGGGTGACAGTGGAAAGGAAAAGCCTTGTTTGAACCTTATGTGGGTCTGGGGTTCCATGGTGAAATCAAGGAGCTACACAAGTTCCAATTAGGTGTCCCATTCGCTACACAAAACCCCAACAATCCCCTGCCTCTATCAAACTGAAAGGGAAAAATAGGATACTCATAGAAAAACGTTGGCCTCCATTGCTGAAACCTCCTCCAGAATTCAAAAATTCATGGTTTGAACAAAATTGCTGAAACCTTCTCCAAAATTCAAAAATCCAGGGCATGAACAAAATTGCATTGCCCATTGTTCTTCTTCCATTCTTGAAAGCTCCTCAAGGGTGCTCCTTGAGGGTTTGAACAAAAATGGCATCGCCCACCTCGAAATTTTATTTGATGACTGGTACGCAGGAGACAAAATGTCTTAAATAAAGTTATTAAATTGCCATGGTATGTTTTAACAAGCTCTTATGAATATATATATATATATATATATATAATATAATATATATATATATATATATATAGATATATATATCTTCTAATGCCTCTCAATGTCTTCCATGGGGAATTTTGATTATGATAAATTTAATAAATAAATGAAATTTTAAGATGAATTCATGTAGTAGTGATTCAATGGAATTCAATCATTTTTAAATGCTTTGGAAACCTTTTTCACGATGTTTTCAGATATATTTTTTTTCTAGATAGTTTCACCTTTTTCAAAGGGGGAAGAGGCGATAGTCTCTTGTAGTAGTGATTCAACAAAATGGAATCATTCTTAAATTTTTGGAAACCTTTTTCCATGATGTTTTTAGAGATTTACCATTTTTCTAAAAAGTTTCACCACTTTCAAAGGGGCAAGAGGCGAGAGTCTCTTGTTTCTCTTTCAATAAAGTTGTCATGTCACTCCTTGTCAAAGGGACTAGAGTGACATGCTTCAAAATGTCACATTCTGCCATGGTTTGAGTCCAAATTTTAAGCCAGTGAGGTGGAAGGGTCTCTAATCTTGTTTAGGTGTACAGTTAAAAATGAACATTTCACTGTCATTCTCATCTTCAAATAAAAGCTCATGGAAGAGCTCAGTCTTCTCTTTTTATCAATCTGATAAATAGTTTACATATGGAAGAGGGTATATCTTGGCTACAAACATGGGCTATAAAGTTTGGGGCAGCATGGGATAACAATAAAAAGGTCTGTTGTGAAATGTAGATCCTCCCAATCTCCCACCCAGGAATAGGCCTCGGTGCAAAATGATTACATGAATCTTCAAAGGAAATTAGGTTGAATATTGTGCTCGCAAGCTGAAGTTTCATGAACAAGAGATGGGAAAGGATATTGTTTGGACATTTAAGAAGAATTTAAAGCAAGATACGTAAGCTCAGAAACCCCAAGGAGAAACCCAAGATAAACATATGAGCTCTAACCCTCATCCTAAGTCATCCAATGCTACTTCTTCACAAAAATTCTATTATTGGTGTTGGCGGATAAAGAAAAAAAGGAGAGGGATGCTAATGATAGGGAAGGGAGAGTGAAGACGAGATAGATGAGATCGATGTTTCCCCTAGACAACACCATTTCCCTATCCCCCAAAGTCTATTTCCTCTTCTTAATGAAATGCATGTTACATTAAATATATAAATAATTATAAGCCAAGCATTTTGACGCCCTTGTACATTCCTTTTGATTAATGAAAAATATTCGACTTACAATAAAAAATAACACACTATATTCACACACAATGCAGTAAGCAAGCCCCCATCGATGTTATGCACTACTTTAAATGGGTTTAATACCCCTGGATGGATCTAACAATCATAGTTGAATGTATATGATCTTAACTAATTTAACCAACAAAACATACCTTCAACAATGGTAACTATACTTACACTCCATTTACTACATTAAACAATCAAGTGAGGATTTAATAATTGTAACCAAACATACAAGTAATTAAACAAGTTAACCAACCTAACACAACTTTAATAGTGATAACCAAAATGTACATGTTACTAATCAATTGATCACTGTGCCATGCCTCTAACATGTGCAATTTAACATAAATGTTGTTTATGGGGTTGGCCTATCTAACATATCTCCCACAATTGTAGTCAAACATGAATGTTTATTCGGTTAATCTCCTAGATAATGTTAATCAAAAATACATATTAATAGCCAACCTAACATGTCACTAATAGTGACAATGGAATGTGCATGTCAATGGCTAGGCTAATTGACCTTATATGTTGTTCATTGAGATGATTAACACATAGCTCACTAAGCTAACCAAGTTGACAAAGCATTGGTTTTGTCAGTGAAATAACATGCCTTTAATAGACACAACTAAATGTACATGATGTTACACCAGTAAATCATCATGACATGCCTTTAACAGTAGTAACAAAGTGTGCAAGTTTTTGATTGGGAAAACCAAACTAATATACCTAGGATAATCATAATTGACCGTACATGTTTGTTGTGATCAACCCTTCAAGTTTCCCTTGCTTCTATACAAAATTAAGCATTCCATGCAACTCTCAAAGTAACTTTGATACATATACAAATTAAGTTTGTATTTGCATGTTTGATTTGTGTTAAAGTGTTTCCTCTTTAAAGGTCACAGGATTCGATCCAATGGCAATTAAGGTATGTACACATCCATAGATTAAATAGTTAAAGCATTGAATGGAGGGCATCCCTTGTCTCACAAACAAGGGGGTATCATATGTCAACTTGGTAGCTACCTGCATTATAACTTAATATTAAATAATATTCTTATTTTTTCAATTAATACGAATGTTTCTAATATTTAATATATCATTAAGGAGATTATCACTTGATTAATTAGTGAAGTATTTAATATTGGATGAGAGAGTTGGAAGGATGAAATTTTGGCTACCACGGGTTAAGTTTGGTGTTTGTATTATGTCAATGCAAAATTAGATTTCACACCTATCCAGGAATCAATCAAAATCATTTACACATACCAATCAAAGGCATTCAATAGATGGTTAAAGAAGTGGTTGGTAGGAGTTCACTGTCATATCTATCTAAGGGTTTACAAACTAGAGAAACAAGGGCATGTTTTTGGTTTATGGGCTAACATTTGAAAGATTGCTACGAGGAGAGGAGTTGGTGGGAGTCCTTATTATGAAAAGGCCCTGAACCTCTTCGTTTATTTCTTAAGGTAGGCTTGAAATAAGTGATTATAGATATATGATACATATAATATGAAAACCACTCACAACACAACAATATTGAACATTTGCATGAGACATAACTTAATTTATTTTCAATATATTTTTTATTTAAAAAAGGAAAGATATGCTACCATGATGTAATACAATGATTCACCAATATTGGGCACCAAACAAATGACTTGGACCACATATGTTATGTACGATGAAAATCATCCACTATAAGCTATGATTATTAGCCACTCTGACACCCCTCATTTATGGTCACTCATTGAACATGCTCATGAAATTTGAGATCATTGGACATGGTTAACATGCTTTGGTTAACAGAATCTAGTATGGTGTGAGGGCCTTGCCTACAATGCAAGATTTCTAACACCCTTTACAACAACATTGCTTCACAAAAGGCATTTGACATTGATTCATAATTTTGCATTTGTATATGAGAAAGAAACTAAATGTTACTTCTCCCTTATCCAAGATAATTCTCTTGATTACAAATTGAACAATGTATCATGACATTGCCTTTCTCTCTTTGTGTGAACTTGCTCAATTAGCATCTAGATACCTTGAGAGACAAAACTCAATGTATGTATTGTATTTGGTATTGTGTAAATTATTCAATTTTTATGTCCTAATATTGTGTTAATGGCCTTCCAATGCATGGTCAGTCTTGAATTAAAATTTTGACATGGAAAATCGTAATTTTACAATTTTGGCAATCATAGGCACAATGTTGGGACAATGTGTATCGATCTTGGTGGGAAATGGGGCAAACAGAGTTTTGATTGATGCACAATTGGTGGAGTGTAGAGGCATTCATAGATTGATATATATCCTGAACAACATGGGTGAGAGAGGATTCCCATGCTTCACCTCAGTTGTCTTCTTGATTGTTGGTTCGATATGTTGAGGTTATGGTTGATGGGACAAATGTTGAGGATATGGTTGATGGTTTGATATTGAAGTCAAAATCCTTTTTTTGACCATTTAGCCATGTTAGCCTCCTGCTACAGCAGGTTACTCATCTTTCATGATTGACATTTTTACATGCCAAATATGTCATTCTTTGCATGCTGCAATGTTCCATATTTGCTACAGAAGCCAAAGAAAGATGCCAGGAGAATGTGCTAGTTCAAGTGCCACTGTTGTGTTCCAATTTTGATGTACTAGTCCATTTTTGAAGAATTTTCAGTTAAAGGGAGGTTCAAGCAGTTTAATCTTGGTCTCCCTAGGTTTCATTTTCCTGTTTTAGAATATAGAGAATTAACATCTGTCCAAACAGCTTAATCTTGGCAGATTCCTAGATAGGTAGAGAAGCAAGGGTGCTCAACAGCTTAATCTGAGCCCCTGGATGAAATACGTGTAGATGTAGATAGGAGGACAGAAAAAGAAAAAGTTGAAAAGCTGGGTCTGCAAGTCTAAGTGCACCCAAACCAAAAAGAAGAGAAAATGCTAGGTAAGTAGGCTGGGTAGGTAGTTTTGAGGTTGCAGAATGTTGATTTGTGATCAATGTCATGTTTTCAAGTGTCATATCTGTTCAGGTCACAATTATCAAGAAGTGGCCATTTGAAGGACTCAAGCGAGGCATGTCTAACTCCCCCTTCTTCCTCCTTCCCCAAATCATTCACTAACTTCCCAAAGAGGTCAAGATCTGCTTGATATCTCTCAGTTTCATCATTTTCATATCAATTGCCTTAGTAAAGATCTGCTTTGCCCAAGGAATATTCATACTCTCGTTATAAATCATTTTTCCCCTTAATAGCCTAAGATTCACATACTTAGCGCTTTCTTATCACTTGTCATATTAATTATTAACTTTTACTATATAGCTCCCTATCTATTTCCCCCTTCCCCTACTAGAAACTATGTTAATAACTCCCCTATATACTTATCCCTTCCCCTTGGTTGAAAAATAACCATAAGTATCCCTTGGGAATTACTAAGTTTACCTGAAACTTAGTAAGAACCCTCTTTTGTTGATAAAAACCCCTTCCAAATGCATTGAAACTCACTCCTATGCACAAAAACCCTCTTTCCTCCCTTATCCTAAAGTCATGCATGAAAATATTTTACCCAGCGCACATTCAACCCTAAAAAACCCACTTTTCCTAAAGTTTTCTACCCCCGCCGAATTAAAAATTAAAATTAATTGGCGCGCGGGCCCCCTTCTTATCCATCCGCCACCTCATCTTAGCCGCCAGCCATCCAATCGCCAGAGCCCGAGATCTGCGGTGGGCGGGTCTTTTTGTGCCCCGACATGCCGAAGGTTAGCGACCGGGAGATCGGCGGTTTTTCCGTCGTACTCCCGCCACGCGTCGCCCTCCTAGCTGTGACGAAGCCCCCTGCCAATACCGCCCAGGCGTAAAAGTGTTGCACCACAAACCGGAAACTGCCCTCCCCTTGCGTGACATAAGCACCACGTCACCGGCCAAGTTCCCGCCATCTCACCCCTTCCTGCCTGCGTCGGTCTGCCACCGTACTGCGACGACATCACCCCACCGTACTGCCACGACATCACCCCACCGTACTGCCACGTCACCCTTTTGATGTCATCATGATGACATCATCACCGTACAAGAGGGTCCCACTGCTGACGTCATGCTGACGTCATCCACCATACCGCTGATGTCATGCTGACGTCAGCAGCTGAAAAAACGCGCAAGTGCAAAATTGAGGCTTCAGAGGCCCAAAATGAAATTCTGAGGCAGTTTTCGATGCACGATTAGCGCTTAGCTATGGGAAATGGGCCAAATTGGGGAATCTTTTGATTCCTCAGCCATTTTTTCGCCGAAAAAAGGAGAAAAGGCCCGATTTTGTTGTTTTAAGCGTATCTGCAGAAAGAGAGATGTCCCGGTTCAAGTATCAAAATGTATCAGAGCAAAAGCGAAGCCAAAATTAATGTCAAAGAGTATCAGGATGCGGCAAAGTGTATCAAAAAAGATCTGTCAGCGGCCAAAAGTAGGAGAACATTAAAGAACCCTCCAGCAAAGTCAACAAAACAGTAAAGGCCATCAAAGAACTCTCAAATCACACTTACTGCACATCAAAGTCACATAAGATCAGTGGACCAAAACTGAAAGCACAGTTATTGCAGAACCACTACACCAGGTCAACAAGGACACCATATTAACTCATTTTGATCCAGCTGCCTCTGGCGCAGCCCAAAGGATATTTACTTGCATTTAATTTCAGCACAAGTTTAGGTTTAAAAGCTTTTCCCGCAGACCTGTTTAGGTCAGCTGTAATAAATAATTTTGGATATTTTACCTATAAAGACGGCCCTGAACAATGTAACGAGGGTTGGTTTTTGTTGATTGGATGTTTTTCTTAAGCAGAGACTCACACTGTATATCTGATAATTTCTATAATCAAATACTGCTTATGAGCTTGGAGAATGAATTGTGTACTGTGTTTAATGGTTGAAGAGTGACTGTGGAATTCTTGTGCTAGTACATGACCCAATAAGTGTTTCTTACCTCTGTTTTTCCATTCATACATCATTATCTAAACAGCAGAAAGAAAGATTAGCTTAGAACTTGTTTAATTGCACTCTATGCTCAATTTCTGTTGTTTCTTTATGTTTTTCATCTGTTTTAGGCATAAATATGAATTCCATCTGGCTCATATTTTCCCTAATTCACCATGTATGACAGTTATCCAGGGATTCTTAGCTGCCCCTAGATAGAGCTCATTTTCCTTCCCTCCGTTAAGTTGATTGAGAGATTCTTAATTGCCTCTCATTCCTTACATTTCACTCCATCTCTTTAGCTTAAAGGTTGTTTTATGTGTAGCTACCTTGCTCCATATTCCTCTTGTGATCAAGAAAGCCTACCTGCGATCCTACTCCTTGACTCCATGCCCAATGGTTTGAAACTTATCACTCTATGCATGCCTCTCTGCTTGAAAGCATCTTCCTCCATTCAAACACCATACAAACATAAACAAAACCCATTGAACCCAATAACTAGCCTAAAATCATCATCAACAAAGCTAAATCATCAAGAGAGAGCCCTCTCTGATTGCAGGTGGGCTAGAACCCACAATCCAAAGATTGGTTTGTGGTTACCTCAGCCGTATCCCTTTAGGAGCTTAGGGACAACCTGAGTGATAACATAATGGCGACTCCGCTGGGGACCTTCCTTAGATAATCTCACAAAACCAGTCCGAAGCTCCGCAAAGGAAGAAACTCACCTTTAAAAGCTTCTGTTTAACCTGTATTGTTAGAAAAATTCCCAAAAAACCATTCACGTTACACAAGATCAAATCCAGATCCAAATCCCCCAGTTGTTTTTGAAAACCTCAATATAATTCCTAAGATCCTTAGAAAAGAAGAGCAACAAGAAGGTTTGATTGCTTCCAGTCCTGAAACAGTTCAGCGTAGCCATTTTGCAACCACTGTTAAAGTTCTGTTTCGTTCAAACCTTACTTCCCCTTGTTCATCATCCACTTCTACAAACCCTGTTTCCACACCTCCATCCACTGCGCATACCACCACTACTACTCCAATTATCCCAGTTGCTCCAGTTGTTCCACTTATCCTTGTTGTTCCACTTATCCCTGTTAATATGGCTAATAGATATGCACCTTTATAGCTGCCTTCAAATCCCGGGGCTATGCCTCAGGATTACCAGACTAAAATTACTTATTTTGATGGCACAAATGCCTACACATCCCTTCAGCATACAAAGAAAATGCAAGATTACTTTGAGAGTTATGAGATTGACGATGATAGCGTGAGAATGAAGGTTTTTGTCCAAAGTCTGACCGGTGATGTCAGGACTTGGTTTAGAGCACTCCCAGCCAATTCCATAGCAGACCCTGAAGCCCTATATCAGTCATTTATCAATAGATGGGAAAAGAAGAAAGACCCCTTGCACATATTATCTGAGTATGACACTATCAAAAGAGGCCCTCAAGAGACTGTTTTGGACTACTGTGCAAGGTTCAATAATGTCTACAATGCAATACCACAGAACTTAAGACATCCACCTGATCTTGCTTTGTGCAAATTCCCTGATGGTTTTGATGCTGAAATGGCTTATCAGCTAAGGGAAAGAGCACCTCAAAGCCTTGCAGAGATGCAAAATGTTGCTGTTAGTGTGGAGGCAAACCTAATTTCCAAAAGAAACATAGCTAGAACTGAGAGAAGAACTACCTTTAAGGAAGAACCCTCAGCCTTAGACCAGAAGTTAGACGCTATTATCAGTGGCATGCATAGGCTGGGAGACAGAGTAGAGAGTGTTGAGAGGAAATCATCATGGGAAGGACAATAGCCCAACACCATAAGGAACCCAAATTTCAGGAAAAATCAAACCACAAATGCAGGAAGGGCCAGTTCCGACCATGATATTAGGCCTCCTTTCCAAGAAAACTACGCAGAGGCATCCACATCCAGTGAGCCCACAGAAGAGACTCACATGAACTTGATAGATTCAAAAAATGAGCAGCAAATCTTTCTCACTCAAGAAGACCAAGACTACCCTGATGTAAAACAATTTCAGACCAAGAAGGGAGAGTCTTTTGATTTTAAACAAGGTTATGATTCTGTTGTGTATGAGGTCCACAAAAAATATAAGCTGAGAACAAGAACCATTGAAGTCCCTGCAGCAAACAAAGCAAAGGACAACAAACAGCCCATTAAGATTAAAGGCAAGGTTTTCATAACAGAACCAACTGATATTGCTGTCCCAAACCCGCATCAAGTGACTGTAGAGGACTTATCAGACATATAGCCTCCTATTGATCAGCCTCTACCTCCTTCTTCCTCAAAAGAAAATTTGAACAACTCTCCAAAAAACCTTCCCAAAACAGAAATACCACAAACTGTCATTCACCATAACATAGACAATCCAAAGGAAAATACAGAGAGTACTCTTGAAAAGGAGAAATCTGTTACTATTAACACAAAGATTCCATTAGAAAAACCATTCAATTTAGAAGGAGAGATTGGAAAACTTAAAATATCCATCCCCCTCTCAGAACTTGCCAAACATGATGTGTATAGGCAACAAATTCAAAGGTCACTTCAAATACCAGAGGTCAGGGATGATGTAAATGTTTTAGATGATACCCCTGAGCTGCTGTTTGGTCCAGAAGTTAATGGAAAAACAACATATGGATATGTTCCACCCTTTTATGTCAGTCTGCACATACATGACAAAATCTTGCACAATGCTATGTTTGGCTCAGGTGCCTCACACAATCTTATGCCCAAAGCTGTAATGGAAAAGCTAAACCTTGATGTCACAAGACCCTACAGGATCTATACTCCTTTGACTCAAGTCAAGTCAAATGCTTAGGCTTAATCAAAGACCTTTGTGTGTCTTTAGTTCAGTTTCCCAACAAGACAATTCTAATGGACGTAGTAGTTGCTGACATTCCAACAAAATATGGCATGCTACTATCAAGATCACGGGGAGAAAAACTCCAAGGATCCCTCCAACTCGACCTCTCTTATGCCACTATTTCGGTCTTTGTACAACCAAAGATACTATACAGAGAAACACTCATGAAGTATGTGGTGAGTAGTTAGGAGAAGCCCCAAAATTTTCCAATTTACTCAATCCATTCTGATATGGATTCATTTATTCTTTTTAATGATGACAACAATCCTCCAACTAATGAGAACCCTTTAGCTTGAGAGCTAGAGACATGCATAAATGAAGAACCGGTTTCCCGTGCCCATGAAATAATCACATCAGTCAAGGCAGCCAGTAAACAAGAAGAGCCTTCTCAAACAAAAATTTTAGATCTTCCCAATCCTAAAATAACTGAAACTCTTGATACAAACCAAAAACAAGAAATTACATGGTATTTAGAGTTTGATGGTTCTGTCAACAAGTTAGCAGTAGGGGCAGGTGTATGGATTCACAATACACATGACAATCATGCAGAAGGTCATGCCTACAGACTAAATTTCAGATGTACCAACAACATGGCAGAGTATGAAGCTCTCCTCTTAGGCCTAAAATTGCTCAAAGTCCTAGGAGCTACAAAAGTGTCCATTCTAGGTGACTCCGATTTAATCATACAACAAATGAAAGGCAACTTCGTTACTAATGACAATAGGATGAGGGCCTATAGGACTGGTGCAACAGATATACTTAATACCTTCGTTGAATCCGAGCTTGCCAAGATTTCTAGAAACCATAACATACATGCCCACAACCTAGCCACTTTTGCTAGTACATGCAAGCTTCCCTTTGAGCCAAATCACCATTTTACTGCTGAGATAAAACATAGGCCCGTTGTTCCTAACAATATTAAAGATTGGCAAGTGTTTGAAAATGATGCCCACATTAACAATTTCCTCACTCTTGAGGGCGAGTTTTCAAATTTAAACATTGACATGGAGTTCATGAACAATTCCCAACAACAAACAAATGAAAATCAGCAGGCTGTAACAACTGCAACAGCAAAACAAATCCTGAACCCAATTGTTTTTGACAATGCAAACATAGAACAGTTGAAACAAATGCATTTAGAGGAAACCGCCAAAGCAGAGGCTGAGTTCATTGATCTGAAGAATAATTTTTTGCCTGCTGGCCTTACTCCATTAGAAGATATGTTTGATGACAATGATGTGCCCAAAAAGCCAAAAATGGAGCCTTTAGATGCTGCTATAGAAGAACACAACATAGGGACAGTAGAAAAGCCCGAAATGATTAAATAGTTCAAAAATATGCCCCCTGATCAAAAGCCAAAGTATGTGGATTTGTTCAAAGAGTTCCAAGATGTATTTGCTTGGAGTTATGAGGACTTGAAGTCCTATGACACCTCAGTAATTCAACATACCATTCCCTTAAAACCAAATTAAAAACCATTCAAGCAGAAACTTAGAAGAATAAACCCTATGCTTCTTCCCCTCATTGAGAAGGAAGTAAAGAGAATGTTTGAAGCGGGTATTATAAAACCCATCAGATTTTCTGAATGGGTATCCAACCTGGTTCCCACAAGAAAAAAATCAAGTGAGATCAGACTATGTGTAGACCTAAGAAACTTAAACCAGGTCTCTTTAAAAGACCACTACCCTCTGCCTAAAATGGACCACATCCTACAAAGAGTAGTGGGTTCCTCTAGAATTTCTTTACTAGATGGATTCTTAGGTTTCAATCAAATACGTGTTCACCCAGATGACCAGACAAGACAACCTTTACCACACCCTGGGGAACATTTAAGTATGTTAAAATGCCTTTCTGGCTAAAGAACGCTGGTGCCACCTTTCAAAGGGTAATGGATATTGCATTTGCCAAGGAAATCGATGAATTCCTTGTTGTCTATCTTGATGACTTAACCCCTTTCTCCAAATCTGATCAAGAGCACCTCAAACACTTAAGGCAGATCTTCATGAAATGCAGGAAATATGGCATTTCCTTGAACCCCAAGAAGTCCTTGTTTGGCCTTGAGGAAGGTAAGTTGCTAGGCCACATCATCTCAAAATACGGTATCAGAATTAATTCGAAAAGAATTCAAGTAATCCTTCAAATTCCATACCCAAGAAACATAAAAGAGTTGCAAGCATTCCTTAGAAAGATCAATTTCCTAAGGAGGTTTATCCCAAACTTAGCAGAAATGATAAGACTGTTGAGTAACATGTTAAAAAGGGATGCCAAGGTAAGATGGTCTCTGGAAACCAAGCAGGCTTTTGAGAGTATCAAAGTTGCCTTGACTCAAACGCCTGTACTCACAAGTCCACAATTTAACAAAGATTTTATCATCTCTTCCTTTGCTTCACAGCACACGATAGCTGCTATCCTTCTGCAAAAGGATGATCAAGGAAATGAAAAGCCTATTGCATTTTTCGGCCAAGCCTTAAGAGATGCACCCTTGAAGTACCAAATCATGGAAAAATAGGCCTATGCCCTTGCCAAAGCCATCAAAGACTTCAGAGTTTATATTTTGTATTCACATGTGATTTCCTATGTCCCAAACTCTGTTGTAAAAGACATATTAACTCAAGAGGGACTAGAAGGCAAAAGAGACAAATGGATTACCAATATTCTTGAATATGACATTGAGATAAAACCCACAAAGATGATAAAGGGACAAGGTTTAGCCAAGCTAATGTCTGAAACAAATCTTCAGGCCTTAGACATCAACCAGCTGGACAATGAACAGGAGCTGGCGACTCCACATATCACTGAAACCCTTTTACAATCCCCATGATATGATGCTATTTGCTATGTATTAAACCTGTGTGCTCCCCCAGGATTGTCCAGAACCAAGAAAAGATTTTTGAAGATGAAAGCTCTAAAGTTCAGTGTCTTAGATGGTGCCCTGTTTTGGAAAAATCATGAAGGAATACTGCTAAACTGTTTAACCATAAATGAAACCAACAACATCATGAAAGAGTTACATCCAGGGGACTGTGGAGGGCATCTATATTGGAAGTCCACTACTGACAAGATTTTAAGGGCTGGTTATTATTGGCCCTCTCTATTTGCAAATGTCAAAAAATTTGCTGTCTCATGTCACAAATGCCAAATATTTGAAGGAAAAAGAAAACTGCTGCCTCTGCCCCTTAAGCCCATCTCAACCGAACAACCTTTTCAACAAGGGGTCTTGACTTCATAGGTGAAATCCATCCCTCTTCTTCAAGACATCACAAGTGGATTTTAACAGCCACCGACTATTTCACCAAGTGGATTGAGGTCATCCCATGTAGGCAAGCCAATGACTCCACTATTATCCGATTCCTTGAAGAGAATATCCTTTCTAGATTTGGCTTCCCTGAGAAAATCATCACTGACAATGCTGCTGCCTTCAAATCCAGAAATATGATCAACTTCTGCCATAAATTTCACATTACCTTGGGCCACTCTTCAGCTTATTATCCTCAAGGTAATGGCTTGGCTGAGTCATCCAACAAAAGCCTCGTCAACATCATAAAAAAAGTGCTGGAAGAAAACAAAAAGAGTTGGCATAGGAAGCTCACAAATGCCCTGTGGGCAGACAGACTTTCAACCAAGAAATCCATTGGGATGAGCTCTTATGAGCTAGTATATGGCATGGAAGCCAGATTTCCTTCATCTTTGGGCATTCCTACTATCAAATTGTTATAGGAGATTCAGGCTGAACCAAATGACATTCAAAGAAGAATTAATCAGACCATTCACCTTCAGCAAACCAGAGAGAAAGTGTATGACAGAGCTCATATTTTGCAGGAAAAGCTCAAAAAGATGTTTGATAAGGGAGCCAAGGCTGAGGATTTCTGTGTTGGCAGCAAAGTTCTAAGGTGGGATTCACGAAGAGAAGACAAAGGCAAACATGCTAAGTTCGATTTTCTTTGGAAAGGTCCATTCATTATCAACGCAGTGTAAGGCAACAACACATATTTCCTCAAATCTGAAGATGGAAGCACAGCTGACGAGAGCCCTATAAATGGCTGAATGTTAAAACATTATCATGACCCCTTTTGTTGAAGATCTCCCAGCAAGATCATGTCTGTACATAAATGTTTGTATATATCAGCATTTTATTTTATTTTGTATATGAAAGTCTAGGCAATAGAGCACACAGAAGAAAGCAGGCGGTGCTACACAGGTCACAGACATTTTAGTTGAGGGAAAGTGTTGTTCTCATTTCCACAGTTTCAATTATCCGACAGTCAGCACTAAAAATTTTCAATTTACAGCAACATTAGAAGATCCAGGCAGTCTGACCTACTGTTCTTGACTTTTCACAAGGAAAAGCCATCCCCAAGTGGAGCCACTGTTAGCCTCCTGCTGCAGCAGGTTACTCATCTTTCATGATTGACATTTTTACATGCCAAATATGTCATTTTTTGCATGCTGCAATGTTCCATATTTGCTACAGAAGCCAAAGAAAGATGCCAGGAGAATGTGCCAGTTCAAGTGCCACTGTTGTGTTCCAATTTTGGTGTACTAGTCCATTTTTGAATAATTTTCGGTTAAAGGGAGGTCCAAACAGTTTAATCTTGGTCTCCTTAGGTTTCAATTTCCTGTTTTATAATATAGAGAATTAACATCTGTCCAAACAACTTAATCTTGGCAGATTCCTAGATAGGTAGAGAAGCAAGGG
>APFE031383524.1:62489-76753 GCA_000404065.3 Pinus taeda
TGTAGATAGGAGGACAGAAAAAGAAAAAGTTGAAAAGTTGGGTCTGCAAGTCTAAGTGCACCCAAACCAAAAAGAAGAGAAAATGCTAGGTAAGTAGGCTAGGTAGGTAGTTTTGAGGTTGTCGAATGTTGATTTGTGATCAATTTCATGTTTTCAAGTGTCATATCTGTTCATGTCACAATTATCAGGAAGTGGCCATTTGAAGGACTCAAGCGAGGCATGTCTAACTCCCCCTTCTTCCTCCTTCCCCAAATCATTCACTAACTTCCCAAAGAGGTCAAGATCTGCTTGATATGTCTCAGTTTCATCATTTTCATATCAATTGCCTTGGTAAAGATCTGCTTTGCCCAAGGAATATTCATACTCTCGTTATAAATCATTTTTTCCCTTAATAGCCTAAGATTCACATACTTAGCGCTTTCTTATCACCTGTCATATTAACTATTAACTTTTACTATATAGCTCCCTATCTATTTCCCCCTTCCCCTACTAAAAACTATGTTAATAACTCCCCTATATACTTATCCCCTCCCCTTGGTTGAAAAATAACCATAAGTATCCCTTTGGAATTACTAAGTTTACCTGAAACTTAATAATAACCCTCATGTTGTTGATAGAAACCCCTTCCAAATGCATTGAAACTCACTCCTATGCATAAAAACCCTCTTTCCGCCCTTATCCTAAAGTCATGCATGAAAATATTTTACCCCGCGCACATTCAACCCCAAAAAACCCACTTTGCCTAAAGTTTTCTACCCCCACCGAATTAAAATTAAAATTAATTGGCGCGCGGGCCCCCTTCTTATCCGTCAGCCACCTCGTCTTATCCGCCAGCCGTATGATCGCTAGAGCCCGAGATCTGCGGTGGGCAGGTCTTTTTGTGCCCCGACATGCCGAAGGTTAGCGCCCGAGAGATCGGCGGTTTTGCCATCGTACTCCTGCCACGCGTTGCCCTCCCAGCTGTGGCGGAGCCCCCCTGCCAATACCGCCCAGGCGCAAAAGCGATGCAGCACAAACCGGAAACCGCCCTCCCGTTGCGTGACATAAGCACCACGTCACCCACCAAGTTGCCGCCATCTCACCCCTTCCTTCCTGCGTTGGTCTGCCACCGTACTGCCACAATATCACCCCGCCGTACTGCCATGTCATACTACTGACATCATCATGCTAATGTCATCACCGTACAAGAGGGTCCCACTGCTGACGTCATCCACCGTACCGCTGACGTCATGCTGACGTCAGCAGCTGAAAAAACACGCAAGTGCAAAATTGAGGCTTCGGAGGCCCAGAATGAAATTCTGAGGCAGTTTTCGATGCGTGATTAGCGCTTAGCTATGGGAAATGAGCCAAATTGGGGAATCTTTTGATTCCTTAGCCATTTTTTGCGCCAAAAAAAGCAGAAAAGGCTCGATTTTGCTGTTTTAAGCGTATCTGCAGAAAGACAGATGTCCCGGTTCAAGTATCAAAATGTATCAGAGCAAAAGTGAAGCCAAAATTAATGTCAAAGAGTATTAGGATGTGGCAAAGTGTATTAGAAAAGATGTCAGCTGCCCAAAGCAGGAGAACATTAAAGAACCCTCCAGCAAAGTCAACAAAACAGTAAAGGCCATCAAAGAACTCTCAAATCACACTTACTGCACATCAAAGTCACATGAGATCAGTGGACCAAAACTCAAAGCACAATTATTGCAGAACCACTGCACCAGGTCACTAAGGACATCAAATTAACTCATTTTGATCCAGCTGCCTCTGGCGCAGCCCCAAGGATATTTACTTGCATTTAATTTCAACACAAGTTTAGGTTTAAAAGCTTTTCCCACAGACCTGTTTAGGTCAGCTGTAATAAATACTTTTGGATATTTTACCTATAAAGATGGCCCTGAACAATGTAATGAGGGTTGGTTTTTGTTGGTTGGATGTTTTTCTTAAGTAGAGACTCGCACTGTATATCTGATAATATCTATAATCAAAGACTGCTTACGAGCTTGGAGAAAGAATTGTGTACTGTGTTTAATGGTTGAAGAGTGACTGTGGAATTCTTGTGCTGGTACATGACCCAATAAGTGTTTCTTACCTCTGTTTTTCCATTCATACATCATTATCTAAACATCAGAAAGAAATATTAGCTTAGAACTTGTTTAATTGCACTCTATGCTCAATTTTTGTTGTTTCTTTATGTTTTTCATCTGTTTTAGGCATAAATATGAATTCCATCTGGCTCATATTTGCCCTAATTCACCATGTATGACAATTGTCCAGGGATTCTTAGCTGCCCCTAGATAGAGCTCATTTTCCTTCCCTTCATTAAGTTGATTGAGAGATTCTTAATTGCCTCTCATTCCTTACATTTCACTCCATCTCTTTAGCTTGAAGGTTGTTTTATGTGTAGCTACCTTGCTCCATATTCCTCTTGTGATCAAGAAAGCCTACCTGCGATCCTACTCCTTGACTCCATGCCCAATGGTTTGAAACTTATCACTCTATGCATGCCTCTCTGCTTGAAAGCATCTTCCTCCATTCAAACACCATACAAACATAAACAAAACCCATTGAACCCAATAACTAGCCTAAAATCATCATCAACAAAGCTAAATCATCAAGAGAGAGCCCTCTCTGATTGTAGGTGGGCTAGAACCTGCAATCCAAAGATTGGTTTGTGGTTACCTCGGCCATATCCCTTCAGGAGCTTAGGGACAACCTGAGTGATAACAAGCCAAAGAGGTGTCTCCTAAACTATCTCCAATAATATCCTATGAAGAGTCATAACATTTAACCTGGAATTATGGCCCACCATGATCATCTAATAATTAATTGAAATAGCACTAAACCCCAATTTAGGGATTAGGTGCATCATATGGTGGACTATGCTAGTTGGAACCCTAAATAAATGACTTGAAAACCCCTTGATTTTCTACCTTGATGTCATTCATCTCCCAAATCTCTTGTTGGATACACAAGTCCTAGAAAACATGACAAGGAAGATGAGAGGGAGTTGAAAAGGACATTAGGTTGTCCTAGAACATCATAAATTGCATCCACATGGATGAACATGGAATGGGAATTAAGGTCATAAAGTATACTAGAGTGTTAGACAAAAAGGGTGCATCAAAATATTTTTGGAGTGTCCCAAAGGGCAATATACAATTCTTATCTTCTCTAAAATACAATATACATTTATTGTGGTGATAGTAACCACAAGATTCTTAGAACTAGTGGTATAGTGTTCGGTCATGAATGAATATGTGGAAAATAAATCTAAAGCTTTCAACTCACTAGCATAAAATAGTTCGTGGGGCCGAATCAAAATTTCAAGGGACATGTCAAGGATCTATGGTAAAATGGGGTTAGTAGCCAAAGGATACCTTTGAAATAATTTAAGGAGAGTAGGGAATATTTAGAGGAGGCCAACTCAACGACCATAAGCAAGAAAAGGCGGAAAGTATCCAACAAATATGGTTAGAGTAGGCATCAAAATCCCCATCCTTGAATGAAATGGTGGTTTACATAGGGATTATGAGAGAATATGGGATGGAGGGTAGATTGGCATGGTCAGAAAATGAGAGAAGGGTTTTATCTACTAAAGGAATATGGGATGGAGGTTATGTCTAAGTTCAGGGAGGCCTTTTGCTTTTTTGAAAAGGATGGAGGTGGATGTATCACAATAAAGGAGCTTGGGACAGTAATGCATTCTTTGGGTCGAACCCCCAAAGTATCTTGGAAGTGGTCCAAATGTTTTATATTCAATAATCTAGTGCCAAATACAATAAACCACAAAAGAGTAGTTCTAATCTACCTGTAAATGGAAAATATTAAATACACCATTCAAAATTGATTTTACTCTGGAGAATCAAAGAAATAGATGATTCTAGTCATCCGTCGCCTCCATACAAAGTAAACAACAACGAGGCCCACTCTATCCTTTAAGACACAAATTGTCCCATGCCAAGATGAAGCCGGAAAGATACATTTACTGATATTCTTAGGCAGAGCGAAAATATGAAGCGAATTTATAGAGATGCTCTGAAGAATTGCTCAAACTAGAGTCAACTTGCCTCCTAGGGAGAGCCTCTTGTGTTCCCATGATAAAATATACAGTGGATTGTCTCTATAATTCAGCTGCAATACTTAATTCCATAACAATTAGGTTGGATCATAAATCTAAGTTATTTAAAATCTGCATCCAATGCAGTGGAGATAACACCAAAAATATGATAAATCTCCAGTACCAATGAATCATTTGGGTAAGAATAAATCATATGAGATTTAATATTATCCATAAGGAGTCCAAAGACTGATCAAAAGAGGTCAATCTACCAAATGGTAACGCATCATCGACAAAGATCAAAGGAGTAACTGTGACTTGTCTACGTACACACATGCAGCCAAAATTACATTTAATCCATCTACCTCCACACCTACAACCAAAATTACCGCCCTTGTGAATTTTGTGACTAATTCTTCGAAAATCCAATCTTTTATTCTCAATGTCTTCTTCTCGCAAAAGTTGTCATAGATGTTTTGAAGTAGGCATATTGTCTACTAACGAATATTCTGTAATTTGCCTCCAACATCCTTGTAGAAATTATGGTGTAGAGTTGCAACTACTCATGAAGTTTTAATCAAAATCAGAAGACGCAAGCCTACTCTACTGCTCTCTAGAAGTTAATTCACAATAAACGAAAATTTCGTATATCCAATAAGAAATAACACACATGCACACAAAATTTTTCCTAAGGAAGACAATATGCTAAAAACCCCAATGTCTATTTGCACTGATATGATCAATAGAAATGTATTGCAATTTATTTTCTCAACTGAGCACAACCTACAAGTGAATAACCTGTCTCTCTACTCACTGACAAGCTCTAAGCCGGACTTAGTAAATTTCTACCTTTGCTTGAGCCCTTATTTCCTTGCGCAATTCCTTGAGAAATTAGGCCCCTATTATTTAGGAATTTTTACAAAATGGATTGCGAAATTCCCAAGGTTGATCATCTGACTGTATGCAACACCTGTATACTCAAGGCTAGTCTACAGTTGATGTTACACTACCCTGGAATCTCCACCACAGCTAGGGAACTCAAATTCTCCATGCATTAGCTATTTTGGGTTGATTGATTAGTTAACTGGATGATCACTGAGTTTGACTGAAGTCCCACTGCACAATTGGACTTCCACTAGTTTCTCAAGCTGTTGGAACTAGTTTAACTGAAAATAACTTGAGATAACTGACTTTGATTGCTACAAATTAACAATCATACATGCTTAACTAAACTATAACTCCTCCAACTCGAATTTACAGTCTAAACCAGGTGACACAAGCCATGTCACACAAGTTAACTGCATCCCAACTGTCTGTTGATGTGGAAATTCATTTTTTTCTCAATTTATTCAAGGAAAAATCAAATTGAGAATTTCTTGCTACATTTTTTGAGACTCCCTCTCTACAAGATAGAGATTATCAACCACTCCTATCCTGCACCTAAGGAATTCAAACTTCCCTCTTGACAAAGATTTTTTCAAAATGTCAACATCTTACTCCTCTATCAGAATGGAGTGTAGCAACATCATCTGCCTCTAGACACAGTCTCGTAAATGGTGATATTGGATATCTATATGCTTGGATTGATCATGAAATATAAGATTCTCAGAGAGATTGATGCAACTCTGATTATCACAAATGGATCCATCATCTGACCAAATAGTACAACACGTATCTTTCTCATCCATATCGCCTCACATGTTTCCTGACTTGTAGCCATGTATTATGCTTCTATCTAGCTAAGCACCACAAATCTTTACTTCATGTCGTACCAAAAAACAAATACAAACCCAAGACTAAAAATTACACTTGTTTTACTCTTTCATTCTTATGGACTTCATGCCCAACCTACATCTATGAAGCCACACAACTTCACTCCCTCTGTTTGTCTATACCATATCCCAAACTGGGTAGTGCCTGTGAGGTACCGTAAAACATGCTTAGTTGCCTTCGAAAATAGTTTGGTTGACCTAACCATAGCGTGTCTTAGCTCGTTCACTACATATCACATATCTGGTCATGTGTTCACATGATGCATGAGTGGACCCACTAGTTGTTGATAAATGGTAGCATCCACTTCACCTAAAGTGGCATCCTCCTTCCTCTAGTTGTTCGTTAGAGGTGTTTTCATGGGTCTAAAACTCTCCATGCAGAATCTCTGTAGTATCTCATTTTCATACTTGCCTTGAGAGACAAATAATTACCCATCACCTTGTCATACTTCCAACCTGATAAAGTAGTGCATGAGACCCATGTCCTTCATTTAAAATTCCCTTGCAAGGTCCTCCTTGCAAGATATGATCAATGTCTCATCACTAGTTAAAATAAAATTATCAACATATAAGACAATAATAAGAAATTTACCTTCTATCCATACGTGATGAGGTTTACATCTGGTTCACTTATGGTGAAGCCCAAACTAGTGAGATAACTATTGATCTTGGTGTACCAAGCACGAGGTGCTTGCTTGAGATCATACTGTGCTCACTTGAGTTGCACACATGAGACTCTTGATCAAATGTCTCAAAACCTTTTTGTTACTCTATGTACACCTCCTCCTTAATAACCCCATTCAGAAAAGTTGTTTTTACACCCATCTGGTGGATATTCCACCCCATCTGTGTAGCGAGATGAAGAATTGATCTAATGGATGAGTACCTTACTACAAGAGAAAATGTCTCCTCATAGTCAATTCCCTCAACTTGAGAGTACCCCTTGGCCATACATTTGGCATTATACTTCCCTATTATTTTGTTTTTTGTCTGCTTCACCTTGAAGATCCATCTCAACCCCACTATTGATTTATATGTTGTTCTTGGGATCTTTTCCCAAACACAGTTCTTTGCAATGGATTCATATTCCTCCACCATTGCATCAACCCATACAAGTTTCTCTATTTCTTCCTCAAAATAGGATGGCTCAATCTCTATAAGCTCATTCATAAGAGCCATGTCACCAGTGTACCTCTCAGGTGACCTCCTTTGCTTATGCAAATTTGAAGGATATCCCACATTCTCGCTCACATCCTACACAAGTCTATCAACTTCCTTAGTTATTTTTCTACCTTCTCTGGAGGTTTTTCTTTAGAGAATGTTTCCACTCTCTACTCCACAATTTGTGGTTGCTCTACAACTTCTTGAGGTTCCTCCTTTTGAGCTAAAATCTCATCTTTTGGTGGCATCTAAAGCTCTCTCTCAAGAGAGCACCACATAGATTTCTCCTCATCAAAATTTACATCCCTTCACATAACTATCATTATGAGTGATGGCAAGTACACATGTTAGTTTTGGGGAGTTTTTGTGTAACCCACAAATACCCCAAATTTTGTTGTTGACTAAAGCTTCTTCCTTGATTCTTTGGAGACATGGCAGTAAACAGAGGCTCCAAAAATCCTGAAGTGAGACACATCCGGCTTTCTTCCCAAGAAAGCCTCCTCCGATGTAATATCATGCCAAGAATGCGATGAGAACTTCAATTCTGCAAACAAACTGTTGTATTGCATGCCTCAACCCACAAATGTAGAGGTAGGCCTTGGTCATGCAACATCACCCTTGTTGCTCCCAAAATGCTATGGATATTTCTCTCAACCACCCCAGTCTGATGTGGGTTGTGGGGTGTTGTCAACTCTCATCGAATGCCTTCTTTCACACATGAATTTTTAAATTCATTCAACACATACTCACCTCCATTATTGCTCTGGAGAGCCTTCACCTTCTTGTTGGTTTCTTTCTCAAACAGTGCCTTGAATTCTATGAACTTGGAGAATGTCCCATATTTCTTCCGCATGAAGAGATCCAACACTTATGTGAGAAGTCATCAATAGAAAGGAAAAAATATTTGTGTCGGGCAATGGAGGCTATAAAGAAAGGTCCACAGACATCAAAGTGGATCCTTTCTTGGACTGCATGCGCTTTGCTATCCCGATCATGAAATTCGGATTTTATGTACTTCCCCAAGGTACATCCTTTGCATACATCCTGCTGCTCAAGTGCTCCTTTAGAGAGGGTAGTGGATATTTGTTTTATACTATTAGAGGTGCCATGATGCAAATGGCCAAGGCTTATGTGCTAAACTTCACCTACATCATGGCCCTACACTTTCTCTTCCTTAGTTTTTAATGCAACACGATCTTCCATGTCTAACCTATATAGATTCTTCACACAAACCTCGATCTTCTTCACCTGTCTCGTGGCTATGTGTCTCATGAATGTTTTTCCTTTGTTGAAGATCACGTCATAACCACGGTCTTCCAAAACTGCAATACATATGAGATTTTTCTTTAGGCCTACAACAAACATGACATCCTTGAGCCTGAGAGGGGAGCCTGACTCCCTTTGAAAGTTGACTGTACCAATACTGGTCATGTTGCACCTTCCATCCTCCCCTAGCTTGATGTACATATGGAGATCTTTCTCCTCCAATTCACTAAAAAGTCTCAACATCTATCATGTGGAACAATGCACCTGAGTCCTAGTACCACACACTCCCCATCACTATGTTGGACATGCATGTGATAAGGGTAAAGTCAAGGTTGAACTATGTATCTAAGGCTTCACCCACTACTCCTCCTAATGTCTTCTCACTTGCCTCTTTCTGTGGGCACTTCATGGCATAGTGCTCGTATTCGTGACAATGGAAGGATTTAATTTTTGACAAATCTTTCTTCTTTCTCCCTTTGTTGGATTTTGGTTTGGTTTGAGATTTCTTTCCCCTTTCCCTTCTTTCCCTTTCCAACCAATGCAATTTTTTCTTCATCCTTGCCCTTGGATGAGGTCCCATATCTAGTATTATGCCTTATTTCCTCTTGTACCAAATCATACCATAATTTTTCCCAATTCGGTATTTTCTCCCTCCCGTTCACTTGATAGGTATGCCAAATCTTGGGAAGGCCCAGAAGGGATATTCTTACCAAGTCATCCTTTGAAAGAGTAACACCAACTCCTGCAAGCTCATCATGAACTTGTGTGAACCTCCTCATATATTGCAAGGTAAAGTCATTCTTCTACATTTTGAAATTTCAAAGTTTATCCTTGAGCACCAACTTTTTGTGGTCACTACTATTCTAGAACAGATTTGTGAGTGCCTACCACATTCCATAAGGATTTTCTTTCCCATGGATATTGTTGACAATGTGGTCTCATGCTCCCTCCAACATTATTATCCACACCTTGGCTACAAATTTCTTCGACTGAGCAAGGTTTTGGGCATCAGATTCTGCTGGTTTTGTAACATCTCTCTTGATGTATTCTAGCAATCCATTGTCATCGAATACCTCCTCCATGCGATCCTTGCAGTCAATGAAATTTGAGTTGCCTTCCAAGGAATACTCTAGCCTCAGCCCATTGAAGGTCATATTTTTAGTTCCTATGAGATCTTGCTACACTGAGAAACAAATTTGAACCTCCTGAGAAACAAATTTTAAATTCATGCTCTAATGTGAATCGTGCTATGATACGATGTAGAAATTATGGTGTAGATTTGAAACTCATCATGAAGTTTTCTCAAAATCATAAGACACAGACCTACTCTACTACTCTACGAAAGTTAATTTACAATTTAGAACAAAAAATTCAGACATGCAATAAGAAATAAAATACATGCACACAATATTTTTTGTGGGGAAAGCAATCTTCAAATAACTCCAATGCCTTCTTGCATCAATCTTATGAATATAGATGTATTACAATTGATTTAATCACATGTGCACAACCCGTAAGTGAATAACCTTTCCCTCTGCTCACTAAGAAGCTCAAACCCAAACTTTGTCAATTTCTACCTCTGCTTGAGCCCCTATTTCCTTGTGCAATTCCTTGAGAAATTAGGCCCCTATTATTTATGTTTTTTCCAAAATCGATTGCACAATTCCTAAGGTTGATCATGTGACTGCATGTAACACTTGTACGCTCAAGACTAGTCTACAACTAATATTAAACTGCCTTGGAATCTCCACCATAGCTAGGGAACTCGAATTGTTTGCATGCACTAGCAATTTTGGGATGATTTATCACTTAACTAGATGATCATTGCATTTGACTGAAGTCTCACTGCACAACTAGCCTTTCGCTAGTTCCTCCAACAGTTAGACCTAGTTTAATTGAAAACAACTTGAGATAACTGACTTTCACTCCTACAAATTAGAAATCACACATGCTTAACTAAACCCTAACTCCTCCAACTCGAATTGATTGAGTAAAATGGGTGACACAAACCATGTCATACAAGCTAATTGCATCCAAGTTGTCTGCTGATTTGGAAATTCAAATTTTCTCAATTTAATCAAGGCAAAATCAAATTGAGAATTTCTTGCCACATTTTTCAACAATCCTTCATGTGAATCTAATCCATGTTGCCAATCTAGCACAACAATTTACTAATAACAAAAACTAATGTATATAAGTAGAGTTCAAAATAAATAAAACGGTAAAAAAACACATATTAAAACGCAATCGATGGAGACCTCGAAAAGTACTCCAACTATGTTACCACCCATTAACGTTCTTCGAAAGTGCCTCCATCGCTCCTCTCATGATGCACACCTCTGTTTTCAGCCTCCATTGCCCTGAATACCATTAGTTGTCGTCAACCTTAATCCCTCTACTTCCCGATGAAACCATCAATAGCATAAAGACAAACCTCTAATCCTTTACCATTTTTAGTAGCGCATCATATTGAAAATTTTAAGGTAAAAGATTTATTTTGTCTTAAAAAATTGTCTTAAAATTCCCCTCCATGTAGTATTCTAGAATGCAACGACATACTTTAGGAAATTGGGTCACTAAATTATTGCCTAAGGTAAAAGAAGGTTTTAATATGTAAAAACCTATCCTACATGTTGCATTTTGATCAACCTAGTAATACATGACTAGGTGATCATTTTTTGGGTGATAAAAGATTGTTGCCCAACATAAGAGATTAAGGAGCACAACATATGATGGAAATATGTTGTAGCTTCACATTCGCAAACCGAAGGGAAGTCATAAGGGGAGAGAGAGAGATCACTCAAGTAATAGGAAGGAGTGAAGTTGGAGGGGGTGAAACCTACCTTTATTGATGAGTACAGGATCTCAATAAGGTGGGGCAGATATAACCATACCTACGAGATAACTAAGTGCAAATGATAATGGTGTGCCTAACAATCTAGGTCTGAGGTACATAGTACATGATACATGATATGTTGGCATCAATGGGGCAAAAAATGATATACTGAGATAATGAACCCCATATACATAATTTCCTCGAATATAGTGAGCAGGATTGATACAATTAAGTATGTTGATTTGAGGACATGAGACATAATTCCCCCACGTTGGTGTGGTCAAGGGGGGGGGATCACAACCAAAGAAGCCCTGATGAATAGGAGAGGTATTTAAATATCTCAATGTACCATTTTAAATAGAGGTTCATGTTGTGAGTTATGCAATTGGCAGAAACAAAGCCATTCAAATAAAAATAACTTCTTCTAAGGCTAGATCATAATTTTCTGACATCTAGGTATGTCAGGGGCTACCTGAAGGGACATCCCCTCATGTGGTCTAGAACATCTCACACACACCTAAGAAAATCTAGGAAAATCTACTAGATCACTAAACCACCAAGTGTATGTTTCTTGATCGTGCGATAATGAGTTGAATTTGAGCATGCGAGAAAAAACCAAGTAAAAGGGAAATAATGATTCACTTTGCTTGATTAGAGGCACCAAGAAAGGATGAAAGATGAAACCAAGGTACACCATCCTATAGACTACTCTCCTGGAATAAATGTGTTGATGTTGGCAAAAGCAGGCCCACCAGACTTTAGGCAATTATGAATCATCAACAAAGGCACAGGGATCATAGTATTATGGCTAATAATGACTAACACTAGGGATGATAATTAGAAGATATGGGGACTCGTGGAGTTATGATTTACCTTGTCAGAGCATAACATGCAAGGTTGACCTCGTAGTCACTGACACAATTCCATAAGGGATGGTCAATTACTCAGACGGAGGATTTTCAAAGGCACATGAGGATAGATGGAGGTCAAATATAAGAAAAATGGGATGAATGTGACACATGGATGGATAATATATTGTAATAGGATTCAATGGGACTTTGAACAGACTCCATAGATGTAGGGGTGACTCATCTCTAATGCTTTGAAGAAAGGTGACTATATGATGCTTCCACATGGGAAAGGCTTGCAGTGCGCCATAATAGAATGAGTAAATAGTGATTACTTGTGACAGCGACTCATAATTCTAAAAGTTCAAAGGAAAAGTGTTACGAGAGTACATGTGACTCATATTAAGAGATTTGATTTAATGCGCCAAAGTGAGAGCTCATGGAGAAAATGGCTTTGTGGCGAAGTTTCAAATTACGATAAACATGGAGATGCATTGTAGATATCAGTGAGAGAATTCCAACAGTGCTAACAGTTTGTCAAACCAAGCTACCATTTACTCCTAATGGCCAAAAAAAACTAGACTTTTTCCTATAAAAGGGCTTCTTGCCCCCAATTCCAATTCATTTGTACATTGATTTGTTGGAGAATTTAGAGAAAAGTAAGAGGTACTAAATCTTGGTGAGCTCATAGCAGAGTCGTTGGATTTCAAATCTATGACTTAGTAGGTGGCCTTACTTGTCTAGAAATGGCCTTAATGCCTCTTGGAAGGATGGTTTCTCATGAAGAATTAAGGAAAGAAGGTTCTCCATTTAATTTATGAAAAAGAGACATTATGTATGGAAAAGATACAAGTGAAAATATGTTTATTTTTAGAATAGACAATATCTCCTATCTCTCTCTCATCCCAATCCCAAAATCAATAAGGAATATTGTTTAAATTTAATGCCCCGAGCTACATTTTTAAGACATAATTATGATTGTTAAGAAAATTACCCAAAAGGTAACACAATTCTTGTTATTCTTAGACCTATGCATTAGGGATTTCTCTAACATCCACTTTAACAAGCATCTTTCCATGTGCTCAATATTCTAAATAAAAATAACATACTTTGTGGTGTCGATGAGTAATTTCTATTAAGTTTCTGCTTTTATGGATCTTGGGAAATTGCTGAACATAAACTTCTTAGACTAAATAAGAAGCGATTGATTTGTAATATTCTTTTTTTTGTGGATATGGTTAAAGTGGACTGAATCTACCCATGGTATTTACCATGTTAGTTGCCCATGGCATTGACCCATGGTATTTGCCTTCGTTTTATGAGTGAAAACAATAAAGTAAAGTACCTAGAGATTCAATGAAGCATATAAAAGGGGATAGGAGCCTAACAATGTAATCATCGAGAGTTATTTATCTATTTTTCTTTTATTGAGAGCTTGTCAAGGCAAGTTCTAGTTGATCCCAAGGACGAAAACCCCATGGGAGTAATTTCTCTGGTGGATCCATAGAGGATCTAAGATTGTGCTTCAACATCTTTAATTTCTCTGTTGATGGGAAACCATACATGCCAATCCATGAGCTTTAGTAGTGCTTTTGTGGGCATGTAATTTTGTTTATGTTTATTTACATAAATAAGATGCTGCATTCTCAGATATTTATTGTGTTTAGTGTTTCTACTGCAAGAATTTTATTAGAACACCTACAATGTACCAGAACTGATTAAAATTTTGATGATTGGCAAATTACAGTGGTATCAGAGCTATGCATCCCACCAGCTTGAGGGTTTTATTGGAAAATTATAAATTATTTGCAGGGTTATTTGGAGGTTTCATGCAGGGAACTTTGGTGGAATTTATGCTGACCCTATCAAACATTTCCATCTTCGATGGAATTTCGTATCATCCTAGTTGGTTCTGTTTTTTCGTTAATTGGAAGGAGAATTTTCTGCATTATTTTGAGAGTTATTATTTTATTGCAAACAAAAGAGAAAATATTATTTTGCCAAATTTTTAGATTGGACCTGGGTCTGCTTTACCATATTTATCCATTCAAGATTATGGGGTCGAGATCGAACTCCTATCAAATTTGAGGGTCTCTTTGCAAGGTTGTGAGATTTGCTGCAGGAAGTACTACCATCTTGACTATAATCTGATTATAGGTCTATAGGAATCCAATGGAAGATTTCATCTCCTTCTAATGGATCAAACACCAAGGGTTCTGTTGAAGCCCAAAAAATCAGGTCGACAACAAGGGGGATACCCACCCAGTCCGGACCTTGGTTGGCAGCTCCTTATCCGTTTGGTATAGCGGGTCCAACTGGGGATAATGGGACCAGTTTCC
>APFE031383525.1:3759-48254 GCA_000404065.3 Pinus taeda
CAACCAGTGGATCTGGGCAGTAAAGACTAAGAAAAACAAAATCTAAAGGGAAAAAATGGATAAAATTGAAAATTTCTCAATTTTAACAGGGTACGCAGGCAACCTGTTTAACCAGGTGCACCTACACTCTGTGTGCAAAGATACAGTGCGTACAAGTACGCACTGTGTCTAACTCAGAGGGTGTGTACTACTGTAAAATGAAGAAAAACTAAATTCAAACTAGACTCTAAGCTAACCCACCCAAAAACATAGTCAAGCAATCAAAAAACAAAAGAAACAAGACTCTTTTCAGATCAAAGTAATACTCAAAAGAAAAATCAAGCACATCAATGGATTCCCCAGTGGAGTCGCCAATTCGTCATGCGGAAAGAGTTATTTTTGCTGACAAAACTGACCTCCCTAGGAGTCTAAGACTCTCTAGTGACAAACAAACCAAACAAGAGCAATCCTTCTCTAAACATACATTATTCTATGAGAAACCAAGTGGTTTCCGATCTTACCTTAGGTCCAACGCTCGTTGTAGCAGTCCAGCCTCGCTGATCCGGATGAGCTCCTCCTTCACTTCAAAACCTGCATACACTAACAATCAAACGATTACATAACACCTAAATAATCCATAAAACAAAGCATATTCAACATATAGACCAAGGAGTATATGAAACAATTCATTAACAACAAATCATTGAGAAGAATGGACTTATTTGTATTAAGGAAACAAAAAAGAAACCATTACAACCTGAGCCATGGTGCTGTGCAAGTTCCTCCCAGGGTCCAGCAAGAGTTTTCCTCTACTTTGACAAGCTCACCCACTTCCAAATGAAACAAGAAAGGATGGTAATCTCTCCTCACAAGCTTACAATGGAAGTCCTAATTCCAGCAACATCTACCCTTTGGAATGTTCAGCTTTCAACCTCCCCTCCCTTGGCCCAATGCTTGTATTTATAGTGTTCTAGAGGAAGTTATTCAGTTCCAACATCAATGGGATACTCCCTCTTTTGGATGGGGTAGCTCCTCTCTTGATGGGATAAGTTCCTCTATCATAGGGATGCATGAATCATCTGGAGGCGTTCAATACACATCAAACACTCTTCTAGAAAGCTCTAGAAGTGACCACAAGTAACTTTTTAAAGATGAAACTCGTGCCTTTTGACCTTTACAGGGGTACGCACCCATCCCTTGGCTTACAGAGCGTACAAGTACGCAGGTACAATGAGCTTGGGATGCGTACACGCAGGCAAGGTAGAGAGAACCTGCGTACCCAGAGATAAACATGATTTTTAATGACTTTCTCTCTTTTCTGAAGTTTGACATGAAGAGCAGAGGTATAAGGCTTGACAAGGAGGATAATATGACTATTGATGGAGCCATATTAACTGCAGATAGTCATGGTGACAAATTTCAGTGTAACACTTGCTTCATTGCATTCAATATCCATGGCTCAGATAGAGATGTATCATAATTCATGTCTATCTACCACTGTCCCTTCATATTTAATATCAATATATCCATTTTGAGAATCACTTAAAAAAATTTAAAGATAAATTGTGTCTTCCGCAAATGTCTCTTTTCTCAAAAACCATCTAGATAATGTGCTTATAGTTACTTCAAGAGCCAACCCAATAGTTGTAATGTCTACATTTTCTTCCTGAAAAGTCATATTCAACTTGTTCAATTCCCCTAGCACATCAACAAGCATATGTAAAAAATATTGGATAGAATATATCTGTGCCTTATCATACCATGATGAAGGTTTCTTTTCATTTTTCCACAAAGTTAAAATTGTTGGCATAAGCTTCACAAGCCTTATAATAAGTTCTCCCCTGGATAACCATCTCACTGAATGTATTTGTAGAAAATCAAGAACATCAATTTGCATGACTCTTAGAAAATCATTAACTTCATTATTTCTTTTTGGGGAGTTTTCAACCCATGAATACACTTTGTTTGCAATTTTTTCAACATATAATAACTCAAGTATTTTCTTAGAAGCATATGTTGCTGTTAAAGACTCATGATGAGCCACACAACGAACTGTAATAAGGTTTGGATTGTTCTTTTTAAAAAATGAAACAAGGCCATTTTCACGTCCAATCATTTTTGAAGCCCCATCTGTAGAAACAACTATCAAATCTTTATATTGAAGGCCTCTAACATTTATTAATTGATTGACACTATCATATATTGTTTTCCCTTTTCCATCCACTACATCATTGAGCTTCATAAACTGTGAGATAGGTGGCCCAAGACCCTTTGAGTCTAAATATGTTGCATAAACGAGAAGGTGTTGCTCTAAGGTTCGATCAGTGCTTTCATCAACCATTAATGACAAGAAAGGGGTTTCCATCATATTTTTTATCTGAATCTGTTCAAGATGTTTTGATATGCAATATATAAAATCATTTGCAGACTTACGATTTGTGTATGAAGAGTGCTCCTCAGACTTTGGCATATATGAAGTTTTTGCATCCATTAGAAATTTTCAAAGTTTCTCATACTTTGAAAGAGATAAATCTTCTTGATAGATGAAATATGCTACTTTCATTGTAGAAATCACTCTTTCCTTATTGGCATCTTCAAGCTGTCTAATATGATCTGGAATTGGTTTCATCTTTCCCTATAGAGAATTTATCCATCTTGCCTTCGCATCTTTATGCACCAATGATTTTTCATGAGTAACAAGAGCATCATGTTGTAATGTTGTGCAACCACTACCTAAACGCCATGGTCCATTCATCTTATACTTCTCACAATAGCTACACTTCATAGCTATTTTATCATCAAACTTCACATAATTCAACCAAAGAAACTTATCTAACCATTCCATACGAAAGTGTATTTTTGTTTGCACTTTCATTTTTGAATTATTAGCAACTTCTTCTTCAACTTAATTTGTTTGTTCATCTAGATCACGATCAGAAGAATTTCCAAAATTTTCATGTAATTGTTGTTCGAGATAGCATTATGGGTTTCTTCACATGTTTCTAAATTGTTTTTAGTCTTGGAAGTTTTCCCTTTTTTTCCATCCATAATTCCCCAATTGTAGCTTGTAGTTTTCTCTTTTGAGACATTTGTAGATTTGTAATCACCTGTATAAAAAATATATATGAAAATTAAAGTTCATTAAATTGCACAAATTGGCCGAGTTAATACTTTCTAATAATGCATATTCATTTATTACCCAAAAAAACATAAACATTGTTAAACCCATTACCCAAAAAAATATTTGTTAAAAAAATATTAAATGTTAAAATACAAGGTATTAACAATTGCATTGAGAACAAACGAAATTGCTAAATAAGATTTAACTATTATATATAACTCATTTCAACAACCTCAACCGCCTTCATATGCAAATCCATAATCACATAAAGTTATATCATCACATCTAACTATAAAATAAGTTTACATTCATTTCAAACTATTTAAAAGTGGGCATGAAATGACACTTTCAACATTCTAAATTTTATTAAACGTTCTAAATTTTATTAATACAATTTTATGAGTTAATGAGTAAAATTTATATTCATGGAGAATGTTTTCAAAATCTTAAAGTCACAGAAACGATAAGATTTCGAATAGAAAATTTTCATATCTGTTATAATATTATGGTTCTAAATTTTACTAATATAATTTTATGAGCTAATTAATAAATTAATATTCTTGCAGAATGTTTTCAGAATCTTAAAATCAAAGAAACTATAAGCTTTCGGATAGGAATTTAAGATCACGTTATAAGATGATGAATGATAATGAATGGTTTCAATTTTGAAGTAATGCCCCTGTAAATAAAAGGATAAGCTTTCAGATAGAAATTTCAGATCACATTATAAGATGATGAATGATATTGAATAGTTTCAATTTTGAAGTCAAGCCCCTATAAATTTCAAGTATGATAAAGTTAAGATGTATGAATGATTTCAAATTCAATTTAATTTTTGATTTATGATTTCTCTATTTTTAATTTTCAAAAAAAATATTCATAATTATAAGTTTGAGTTAAGAAATATTTATTATCTTTTGGTTTTTTTATAGGAATTCTTATATGCATTTGAAAAAAGAATATCCAACACGTAAATCATGATTTCTTAAAAAAAATAAAAAAAATTAGAGAACTTTGAATTAAGAAATCTTCAACTTCCCATTCCAGAAAACTACCAAATAACATTAAACCTCTTATCCACTGCAATTTTGAAAATTCAAAATCATCAACTTGGGAAAACTACCAAATAACATAAAACCATAAAACACATAATAGATTAGAATACAAAAATAAAATACAGTTTTTTTCTTGAATTTGAGAGTTTATTAGGCTACCAACATGAGTTTGAGCTGCTCCCGAAGCTAGTTGTAAGAAATCATGCCTTAATTTACTTCAAAATTTCCTTACGGGCTCCCTAATCTGGTTGGAAGAAACCACACCTTAATTTACTTCAAAATTTCATGAAGGGTTGTACACCATATCAAAATTTACATGTAACTTATAAGTATTTTTCAGATTTTACAATAACTAACTACATAAGTAAATAAAACAACCATGCCTTTTACTTCATAAATTCCTTAAGGACTGTATACCATATCAAATTTGACATAACTTGTAAGTATTTTTTAGGTTTTACAATAAATAAAGAGTACATACCTCATAGGCTAATACCACTAGTCTAGTATGTTAAGAGGCTAACAAATTCATTATTCAACACTGCAGTAGGGTAAACACAAATTCCACGTCTTAATTTACTTCAAAATTTCCTCAAGGGTTGTATAACATATCAAATTTTACATAACTTATAAGTATTTTTCAAGTTTTACAATAAACTGATGGCATAAGTAAATAAAGAATACATACCTCATAGGATGATACCATTAGTCTAACAATTTTGAACGAGAAAGCAATACCATATTCAGAGGCTACCAAATTCAACACTACAGTAGGGTAAAAACAAAATCCAAAGCAACCATGCCTTAATTTACTTCAAAATTTCCCTAGGGTGGTATACCATATCAAATTTTACATAACTTGTAAGTATTTTTCAAGTTTTACAATAAACTAACGGCTTAAGTAAATAAACCTCAAATACAATATCCTCGAATAAACCTCAACTAAGAATCATAAGAAATTATAGGCAAGAATCACATTATCATTGGTGAATATTTTTGGCATGCAATGTGGCCATGGGGATTGTTAGTGGTATTTCAGATTTGGTTTGATTTATCATGGGTTTTGGATGAACTCCCGAAGCTCTGTCCTATAAATAGAATGACTAATTTTAATGACTTATTTGAGCGTCCAAGCCCTCATAACCCAAGGGGGATATTTGATCTTTCATGGATTCATGTGTTTGTGTCTATCCTTGATCCAGACAAGGAACCTCCTCTTGTTACTGCCAATACTATTATTTCAATTGTTGTAGCTCACTATCTTGTAGAGAAGCTCCCTTTCGCCCAAATGTTCACATAACTAGTTTAAAGAAAACATTGATACAACATTCCAGCATAACCTAGACCATGACCATGACAAAGAATACAAAACTTATGCTCAAACTGCCACAGATTCATGATAAACTTAAACTTTTATGGCATCAAAAACTCTACATCACGCTTTTGAACAGAACCATTAATAGCTAATCATGATAGATTTAAAGAGTCGCCCACACTTTCACCTTTGGTCTCCTATAAGGTACGAAGAGCTTCCAATTGGTAACATGAGCACAAAAATAACACTTTGATATTTTGTAGGTTACAATTATTGTTGGGTAAAGTTTCCTTGTAATAATTAATGAGATAAAAATCTTGCAATTTCTTCATGTTCCCTATGTTACGAGAATACCACACTTAGGGGTTGAACCATCTCTATCTGCACCTGCACCTACGTCATTGTTAAATTCTAATGTTAAGCTTGTCATGTCATCCATTGTACCCAATGCAGTTTCTGATTTCACCACCATTGTTAGCTCCATGAGATTGGAGAGCTTTGAGAGATTTTCCACACTTATTGCACAAGTTGCTTCCATTGATAGAGTGTTCAATGGAGTGAGATGAGAAAAAATTTCTGGAATTTTCTTGAGATTAAGGCATGCATCTAGCTTGAGATGCTTAAAATTTTGAAGATCTCCTACCTTATTCGACAGTTCATCCAATTCTAAACAAGAATGAATATTCCAAACCTGAAGACTAGATCTCATACAACATACCCTTAGATCTCATAAAACATTATTAATAATCCAAATAGAGACTGAGATAAGAATTTGTCATTGCCAACGGAGGAGGATATTTTTTTCCTATTGCTTCTTCACTGGTTCAAAACAAAACCCAAAATGTTTCTGCCTACTCCTACTAAGGGATTATGCCTACTTGTATGTGAAGTTTCTCATCATCATTGAAATGAAACCTGTAGCCTGAAATTCTATGAAATGAAATATAAAGAAATGAAGAAATTGAATTTAGAGAACCGTAGAGTATTACCTTAAAGGGTCACCCACTCAGCCTTCCTCGCAACCTATCAAGTGTATCACTAGTAGGTAAGTTAAACAAAATTGAGGGAGCTCGAAACCGGAAAACAGAGAAATCCAGACTATTGGTCCAGCACCTTTGTAAAACGTGAAAAATAATTTAGGAGCCCTAAGCCTCTTCCCTTGATGTTTGAGTTAACATTTTGAGTTAACGTTTTGAACAATAAATGTTCACTCTTTGGTCGTTCCAAACATTTTTTCGGATCTCACCGCCTACGATGGTTTGGCGATGATCAAACCATGGAAATTATTTTAATCGTCTAACACATAAGATCAATGACGCACAATGAGACAAGGTCGCATGAAAGGGAGTTTTTTCAAAGTGGAACGCCTTTCGATGTAATATGTCGATAATCTCATTTTTTAAAATAAATTAGAGTTATATTTTATATTATTATAAAAGATTTTTGGTCACACTAGTTGTTTTAAAATAAATTAAAATATTTTTTCAATATTAATAATAAATTTATTTAAAATTTTGATTAAGATATTTTAAAATCTATATAATTTTTTATTAAATGAAAGATAATTTATTATTAAAAACGAATTTCATTTCTTTATGTAAAAGATATTAATGGATATATCTCATTGGAAAACCTAAAATACCACTAGAGAAGTAGTTTATGTGGATGGTGTTAGCATAATAGTGGGTCAAAGTTAAATAAAATATATTTAACATGTTAAATATGTTTAATTTCACCATTAAATTGTCTTAGTCACATTAAAGTTAAGTAGATAAAATATGAATAATATATAAATTAACTCGTTGATAAATATTAATCGACTCGGATCATAATAATTTTATAATACATCTCAACGTGTTAAAATTCATATATATAATTATATATTTTTTTATATTTATATATATAATTAAATAATTTTAATATAATATAAAGTGGAGCAAGATATTCAAATAACTAAACTAAGAGGGGGGCATGGTAAATAAGAATTTTGGTTATTTGTATTTTCAAAATCATCCCTATATTTCTAGATGAATCGGAGGCCTCGTGCAATTTCGAAGGCGAACCACTTGAGACACAATACCATGTCGTTACGCTTTACTAACTCCCAATTTAATTCCATTGCTCTGAGATTAAGAGGCCCAATGAAATGATTCCTTGCATCTTCCCCTATACATTTAGGGTTCTCTCTCAAGTAACACTTTATACCTGAAGCAAACCCCTGATCATTCTTTGTCTTGATCACCAAATATTAATAAAATTACGAGAAAATGAGTAAACTTCTCGAAATCATTAGCCGTATGTTAGAATACTATGCCTAAAAATATTTTTTTACGAGTCGTCAACTGGTTTGGCCGTCAATTCTAGAAGCTCATGGATGTTGGATATAGAGTGTATTTTCTGTAGAATGTCTACCGCTAGAAGTTGCCCCATTATCAGAAGCGGATACAAATACTTTACGGACATCCCAAAACTCGAATTTAGGGATAGTCCAAGTTGCTCTCCATTTCACTTATTTCCTATGAGCTCTAACGTACCTTTCCCACTAAATATTTAATCAGTCCATACAAATACCTTAAGAATATTACAAATGCATTAAGAGTATTAACAATGATTTTTTTTAAACTGATTTATATGATATATTTAGTTACAAGTATATTTAGTTACGGAAAATTTTAGCTATTGAAGTTTATCTCAAAAATTAATAACTTTGGCTAATTTTACTATTCCTTAATATCTAAATTTTAAAATTTTTGACGATAATTTTGTAAAAATGTTTAGATTTCTAATTATTTTATATTAGACAATATATAATATTGGTGATTTTTACGGTAGAATAATTTTATATTATAATATTTGGGCGAACTCACTTTTAGAAAAATGGAAACTGACAAATATTTTTTTTATATTATAAAATTTGGGCGAATTCACTTTTAGAAAAATGGAAATTCGCAAATCTTTTTTTCGGAAAAAGCATTGAATATTAGCCCACCTGCGAATATTAGCCCCTAAGATTTTCCCTGTTTAGTTAACATATGAATCCATTGGATCCTTTCTAGTCCAATGCATTAAGAATATTAACCATGATTTATTTGCAAAATGATTTCCGTGGCATGTTTAGTTAACTTATGAATCCACCCTAACATATGGTGGTGGGAGCCTTTCTAGTCCATAATTATTTATGGAAGGTGGAATACCTATTACATTCATTAAATTTCAGTGAAAGGGGTGCAAGTAATGTCAACGATTTTATTTTAGTTAAAATTTACAAATCAAATTTTCAAGAAGCTCATAATTGATTATGAAACCAACTTGGACTCTCTTGATGTGTGCATTCGATTATGAATATTCCCTAGTTATAAATCTTCATCGTCCACCTAATTTTTTTCACATAAATAAATTAAAAGTTTGGAAGCCTAGTTCTGAAATAAACATGCCTATCGACATCATTATTAAAGAAAAAAATTATAAATAATAAAAATTTCCATGATTTTTTTGTATAAATTGTAGTGTATTAAAAACAAGAAAGTGTATTCTAGAATTTAAGATTGAAAAAATAACATGTGTAATTCATATATCATATTTTTAAAATTGAAAGATTTGTAAAATATCTTTTATCTGAATATAATATTTTATATAAAAGAAAAAATAATATAGTAACAAAATTGAGACTCTCGTCAACTCGATTATTTTATATGGATGTGAGATTTGGGGTTGAAGTGTATTTATAGAATCGTGGAGGAAGATTGAGCTAATCCAAAAGAAATTTATAACCTACAACCTCCATATTAAAGGAAATACTCCCTATCATATCCTCTTTATTGAAGATAGCCTTTCTACCACTGAAAGCATGGATATGCTTATTTATCTAATGTATAAGAAAAATCTTTACAACATGGAAGCTAAGAGGTTCCTCAAAATTGCTACGAACTCTAGCCAAAACCCCCACCTTTGCCTCAAATGAGGCTAGGATAAGGATGCCAAGTCTTGGCTTGACCATTGGGAGATAAAGGAGGAGATCATTTTAGAGAATAAGGATAATATTAAAAATACAATTACTTTTAAATTTAAGGACAAGTTGTGGGATGATAAGAAGCTAGAGGGAAAAAATGATCTAGGTATTCTAAGGAGGTGATCAACCCCATTCTTGCTAATGAAAATTATCTTTCTCTCTTGACTAGTGCTAAGAAGAAAATGAACATTGCAAAGATAAGAACTAATTCTCATGAGCTTCAAAGTGAAACGAAGTGTTGGTATGTTTCCGAAACACCTTGAGACGAAAGAGTCTGTGACATTTGCAATACTAATAGGGTTGAAGACAAAAAATACCTTCTCTTGGATTTCTTGGCTATTTCTCGCATTTGTTCTCATTTCCAAAACATTTTCCACACTGCTAGCATTCTTTACTTGTTAAGTCGTCAAAATTACAGTGATCTTGGACTGCCTCTCTCCCTTTTTTATAATAGAAATAAAATTTTAAAGAATATAAATTAATCTCTTACCTTCTTAAGGTATGATAGACCATGTTGGTATTAGTGGATGTTAATCATCATCATCATCATCAAATATGGTTATGAATTCATTTTTTTGATGTTTTTAAAATTTTATGCTTTAGATTTAAACATCAATATATTAAATAAAAAAAAGGCAATAAAACTATAATTTAAAAAAGTTAATTAAATGAAAATATTTATTTTTTATTTTTTATTTTTATCTTTTCATGAATAGTTAAATTGTGGAAATCAAGTTTCATGGTTTATAATAAGTTTTATAAGGTATTTTTTTTTTTTTTTTTTTTTTAATTTTAGTATTTCTTTGATGGAGATGATTAAGGATGTTATGGAGGTGGTGGGATGTTAGACCATCATTACCATAATTAATACCCATGGTAGATGTGGCATGCCACTGTGGGAGGATCATTAAATTTCATTCACACAAGGATTTGAGCTTAATGGCATTCATTGCCTCCCATTACTCCAATAAATGGGAAGGTTTTGTTTCTAGAGAGTTGACTTAGGGTGATTTGTTTGTCATTCTCTGAATTATTTAGTTCTTTATTGTTTGTTCTTAGGCCAACTTTTTTCCATCTTTGTTATGGACTTTATTTCTAAGAAACCATTCTTTGTGTCCCTACCCAAAAATATTTTCTACTCTTTCCTCTTATTCTCTTCGACATTCAATGAATGTTGTCCTTCCTTTATAGGTAAGGTTACAAGATTGATAGTTGGTTCGAAAGGCCTCAAATTTTCTCCTCTCTACATACTCTAAGATTCTTACCTTTTTGGTGTCTTGACACTTCATGCTTCTTCCTTATGATGCAGGTGCATAGGTCGAGCACAAGATATCAATAATTTGGATAGGAACTTACCAATGTGATGGGATGGTCACATGGTAATCTTGGGAGAAATTTTTAAATGTTTTGTAAGAAATTGTTAATATTTACATTTAGGAAGTGATTTTACTTTTATAGAAATAAGTCGGAGAAATTATTTTCTATTGTAAATAAAGTTTTAAGTTTCCCTTATTTTGTGGGGAGGGGAAATGATTCACCACTCATGACTCTTGGTTTTCATATTCAATTTCTTTTGGGAAACAATAAGGAAAATGTTTGGGAAGATCCTAAGGAGTAGAGAAGAAAAGGGAAGGAGAAGAGAGAGAGAGGAGAAGAGAGTAACTCACTATTTCTTTGTGTAACTACAGTTCTAAATTTTTGTATATGTCTATACTTTCCAATCTGTGCGAACCGAAAGGTATTCTTTTGTGAATGGTGTAATGAACAACAATTGGGTTGCAAGTTGTGTGATTTTTAAATGAATCGAAACTCTTTGGTTACAATGAATCAATTTCTACTTGTGAATCATGATTATTTGTAGTTTTATTCCTGTGTGCGTTGATCAATTTGGGAGTCTATAACTTGTTGAACTGATTTACATTAGAATTGTGAACATTGTAGCTTCAATCGTTGTGTAATTGTTCATTTATCTTTTTGGGTTTTTTTATAATGGATCCAAAACCCCGTGAAGGAGTGTTCACAGTGTTATGGTAGAGAAAGTTGTGGTATTTATAGTGAACTGGGCATTGTTGCCCTAAAATAGAGTACCTTGCTTTGAATGTTGTCAAATCCTTTTTGATTGGTATTTTGACTGTTGAATTCGAGCTCGCATGAAAATTTAGGTGAAGAGAGGAAAAGTAAACTGTTTACTAGGTTGAGAAGTAGGTCTAAGACGTGGAAACTTGGTTTGGAAAATATTTGAGTCACTTCAGCTTCGTCGAAACCAAAATACAGAATTTTAATGGGTGCTACAAAATCATTTAATAGCGACGAAATAGTGAATTGGAGAAGAGGCACTACGAAATCATTTCTTAGCGACTGTGAAGAAAAAAATAAATTTTTGGAGGACTTGCTTCAGTTTGAAATCCCCTTTTGGCATGCATGTTGCACCAATATTCTTATTCTTATTCATATTTGTATATTTAATGCATATGTTTAAACGTGACATGAAATATTGTTGAATTGGATGTAAATTCAGAACTATGTGTGGAGTAGATTGGGGATATTGGCGTGACGGTGGCTTGGGTTCCATCAAGTGGCATCAGATCTAGAAATATATTTAGCTTGACATATCTTAGAGGAGAAATATAAATATTTTAAATAAGATGGGTTTCCACCAAAGAAAGTATGGCATGATTCTAATATTGTAGCAGAGGATGTGAACAGGAATCTGGTTTTCCTATGAAGTTGGTTTTTTGAAAAGATTGTAGTGGGGTTTTCTGAAAGAGATTAGATCAAAGTAGAGTTGAATTTCAGAATTGTAGAAATATATATTGGGAATCCTGTGAGGTAAATTATTTTAATTTACAAGTCCAATGACATTTGAATTAATGATTTCAGAATGGAAATATGAAAGAAAAGAACCTAGTAAAGTTCAGAGTTTGCAATAGAAGCATGGAGCATAATTAGAGTTAGAAATCTAATTGAGGTAAATTTGCTTTTGTTTTCAATTTGTTGTGAATTTGGAAATTGATAATTTCATGATTGAAGTCATGAATTTTGAAGGAAACAATGAAAGTTTACAAAAGGAAAATATAATTTGGGAGGGAGTAGATAAGATTTGCTTTGAAGACATATATGAAAATAAGTGTTATGAGTCTAATGGATATTGAAAACTACAACATTAAAGGTAGGGTCATCAAGAGAAGTTACAACAATAGCATATGCTCAAACCTAGATTTGGATGATGAGTTCATGTCTGTAGCTAAGAATAAAGAGAGTTCTTGATGATGATGGCAAATAACCTTGTAGCAAAGATGGAGGAATAGAAAAGTTCTCAAAAGAGGATGTAGATAAGTTGAATGTAGAAGCCCAAAGAGAAGAGAGTGTTCAGATGAAGATTCTAGAGGAAGGAGTCAGTAGAAATACCAGGAGAGTCAACTTTGTAGTGGTTTGTTTGCATCTAATAGTGAGTAGGAAGAAGCTCATAGAAGAATGATATTTGTGACCATTGATGGTCATAGTAAAGGCTTAAAGGTAATCCATAGGAAATCGAATTGTGTTGAATTTGATAGAGTAGCTGAAATCAAATTACAGCTAGATATTTTGAGAGAACTGCTACAAAAGGATGAGGAAGACTAGGGTTATAGATGGACTCTTTGGAAAAAAGTAAAATGGAATTTGTTGCAAGTGAAGTTGGGACAAAGATAAAATTAATAGTTTATGGAGAAACTTAAGGAGTTTGAAAAAAGGTTAAACGCTCATTTGGGAAGAGAAATAGAGCAAAATCAAAGGACAATTGTTGAAAATATTATTTGTGAACCGGAACAAGGATCCATACTTGGAGAGGATGAAAATGATGAAGAAGATGTTGATGAGGGACTCCCTGGGTGTCTCACAAGATTATTTTGAGAATGAATATCAACATGAAGAAATTGTGCAAGAAGCATCAAAGGAGGCTACAAGGCCTTGTGATTTTGAAATTGATAAATTATGTGTGTTTGTAGGTTTCACAAGTCCATAAAGAAATAAAACTATTGAAGACTATCATAAGGATGAAGGAGAATGGAAAAAAATGATTTATGTTCCAAAGACTATGTGTCCTCATGAGAATGTATAAAAGGTAAGTTCTAGGAGATATTTGTAGCACTCCATTTTAGTAGAACACAAAGTGAAATGTACTCATGTAAACACCCAAAGGAGAAATGAAGAGAAGCATTCAGATGTAATGTTTAAAAAATTTGATGAAGAAATTTTGTTGCTGGAAAATTTGCAACAAAATATGAGTCTAAGGTATTGATAGAACCACAAGTTGAACATTCAAACATAATGTTCAATAATTTTGAGGGAGAAATGGGATTTTTGGAAATTTGGCTACACAAGGATTTAGGTAGTGAAAACCATGGGAAGTTTGTAGACACAGTTGAAGAAGAGAATATTAAAGTACCACACAACAGTGGTATAGAAGAGGAAGGAATGCAACATATAGTCAGTAGAAATAACATAAATTTTCAGTAATATGAAGAAATTCTCATGCAACATAGTATTGTTGAGACGAAGGATGAAGTGAGAGTACAAAATTTTGAAGAAGAGAATAATAGTTTTGTTATGATAAAGCTAGGAAGAAGACATCCAAATGTATTAAGCATATGTTAAGAGATGTGTGATGAAGAGGAAGAATATAAGAATACTAAAATTCTCTTACAAGGAAATATCTGGTTACAAATGGGCAAAATTTGCAAAGAGAGGGACGAAATGGATGTTGAAATTGGGAAATTGTGAGAACTAGTAATAAGAGAAGTGCCTAGCAAGAGGTACATTAATGTGGAAATGGCAGTCCAAAGAAGGAGGAAATTGACTGTATAAGAGGCTATCAACAAAGAAAGTGGACAACTACAGTATAAAGTTTTGAAACCTAAAAGGTTTAGGAGAACAAAAAAGGAAGAACAATAAGACAAAGGAATGAATGACCCAATGAACATTAAGGTTTGGGATCCAGGAGGACTATATGTTAAAGGCTTATGACCAAAAGGTCATAAATTATCCTACTTTGGGAGTTTGATGCAACTACATAGGCCGAGAACAAAATATCAAGACTTTGGATAAGAACTTACCAATGTGATGTGGTGGTCACATGGTAATTCTAAGAGAAAGTTTTAAATGTTTTATAAGAAATTGTACATATTTACATTTAGGAAGTGACTTTTGGTTTTTTAGTAATAAGTTGCAATTTATTTTCGGTTGTAAATATAGTTTCCAGTTTCCCTTATTTTGCGAGGAAGGGGAAATGATTCACCACTCATGACTCTTGGTTGTCATAATTAGTTTCTTTTGGGAAACAATAATAAAAGTGTTTGGGAAGTTCCTTAGGAGAGGAGAAGAAGAGGGGAGGAGAAGAGAGATAGGAGAAGAGAGGAACTTGTTGTTTCTATGTGTATCTACAATTATAATGTTTCGCAGATGCCTAGACTTTCCAATCTGTCTTAATTGAAAGGTATTTATGTGTGAATGATGTAAGGAAAAACAATTGGGTTGTAGTTTGTGTGATTGTTAAATGAATCGAAACTTTGTGGTTACACTGAATCAGTTTCTAGTTGTGAACCATTATTATTTCTACTTTTGTTCGTTTGTGTGCTGATCAATTTTAGATTTTGTAACTCGCTAAATTGATTTACATTAAAAATATGAACATTGTGGCTTCAATCATTGTGTGATTGTTCATTTATCTTTTATATTTTGTTGTAATGGATTCGAAACCCCATCAATGAGTGTTCATTGTGTTCCAGTAGAGGAATGTGTTGTATTTACAATGAATTGGGTGTTCTTACCCTAAAATAGAGTACCCTATTTTGAATGTTGTCAAATCCTTTTAGATTTGTTTTATGGCTGTTAAATTTGAGCTAGCATGCAAAATCAAGTGAGGATATGCAAATTAAATCATTTACTATGTTGAGAAGAAAGTTTGGGACGTGGAGAGTCGGTTTGGAAAAGATTCAATTCATTTTATCTTCCGCAAAACCATAATACATAATTCTAACTGGCACTACGGAATGATTTCATAGCGACAGAACAATAAATTGGGGAAGAAGAGTTACAAAATCATTTGATAACAACTGCAAAGAAAAAGTTTAATTTTTGGAGGAACGTGTTTCGGTTTGAAATCCACTTTTGGCCTACCCATTTCACCGATATTATTATTCGTATTCATATTCTTATATTGAATGCATAGGTTTAAATTTTACATGAAATATTATTGAATTGGATGTAAATTTGAAACTATGTGTGGAGTAGATTGGGGATATTAGTGTCGAGGTGACTTGGGTACCATCAAAAGGTATTAGAGCCAACAATCTCTTTAGCTTGATAGCTCTCAGAGGAGGGATAGATGTTGGAAATATGTTGCCATTGATGGAAAAGGAAAAGATTGTTGGCAAAGGCAAGCAAGGAAACTAAAAATTCATTTGTAAATAAGTTGTCACTAATGGAAAAGGTAAAGGTAAAGGCAATGGCAAAGGTGGAAAAGGAAAGAGAAACAAAGGTGATGAGAATTTGGAGCTAGTTATTGTGTAGTAGATCATCCCAAATATAGGTGAAACCCACTCAGATGGAGAGTGCTTTGGAAATTTTTTCTAGTAGTATGTGGAAGCTTGAAAATGGCCTCTTGGATCAAAAGAAAAATCCAGTCAAAGTTGGTGACCACAAAGTCAAATATCATAGTTAAAGAAGGTTGGAGATTATTTTTGGTCTTTAGCCAAGTTTTGTAGGGCAGCCAAACTTAGCGGTGTGGCCAAAATGGGGACCAAGCATATGTGGTGTGTGTAACAAAGCAGCCTGAGTGGTTTTTATTGGATGTAGGTAGACCCCACTTACAATGACGCCTACTAAAGAGGAGATCAAAGTATTGTAAGAGGATTAAAATGGTTTCATAAGTTAAAGTATCATGATAGAGGGATCTCCAGCCTTAGCACTAGGCACAACTTATATGTAGCTGCAAAAAACCAAAGGTGAAGATCCATTAATAAGGAAATTTAACCCTGAGGGCTTAAGGTGCAATGGACCCAACAGATTCATTGTTGACAACAATTTTATCAATAAAAAGGTTTCAAAATTGAAGCATTGGGTAGATAGACTCCAAATATAAGCATTGACATTTGGTCATTTCATGTAGAAATAAGAACAAGGGTGCAAAGTAAATAATAAAGGAATTAGGCCCTCGACATGCTAAAGAAACTTAATTCCTAAAGGGCTTAGTGGATAGTCACAGGTAGCAGCCTTATGGTGAAAAATAGGTAAAGGGACCAAGTAAAAGAAGCTTAAGACTAATTCGGCAAAATTGGCAGTATTTGACCCATGGAGTTTATATTTGGCAATGAGGATATATCTAAAAGTCTCCGAGCCTATGTTAGTTGCTTTAGGCACATGAAAAAGTTAGCAACTTGAGTTGGTCATGTTTATTAAAAATCACTTTTGGGTTATAGAAATGTGCCGAAGGCACATACATGAATGATGAGTTGTCAACTATTTTGGCAGCTAATTTTTAGTAGAGCCTTTGGCCCTGCATATGGAATGCCTTGGAGATTTCATAGCGACATGGACAAGAGGTAGATTTGTAAATTGTGAAAAATCTCGAGATTCACCAGAAATAGAATGTCCCAGTTAAATTCTGTTAAGAACCCAAAATGAGAAAAATAAACAGAAATACTCATAGATTGAGCTCCAGACTACAGATCAAATATTGGGAAGTTAAAAGCACATACAAAATATTTGATTGAATAGGACAAAGGAAAAAAAAAAATCCATACAACAGATTTGAAGGCAAGTTAACCAAAGTCCAATTCCAAAAATATCACTCCATAATTCTTTAAAACTATAATTAGAGCAACAAAGTTCATGGGTTGCAAGAGCAGAGTGTGCGGATGAAGATGTGAATTAGAGGTTATTAGTGAAACTTCTTGAATAATGGTGATATGCATCAAGGGTGAATCATAGACTAATCTTGGTATATGAAAGGTGTTCTAGAGATCCAAAGAAGTGCATTGGTGATTAGTGATTGATGTTGCTGGTATGTATGGTTGGAGATTTGATCAATTAGGTGATTTGATTAGTAATGTGAAATTTCTTAAGGTGATAGTGGTTTATCTATAAACAGAGATTGTTGAAAGTGTTTGTATGGTGGTTTTGGTGATAAATTGTAGGGAGAAAAAATTATTTTTTTGTGACAAAAGTGGCCTATTAGTTCTAGTTTGAAAATGGATGAATTATGGATCAACAAGGCTAGCAAGTGGTAGCTTGCAGATTAGGGGTAGTAGCTCCTTCTAGTGGGTGTTTGTAAATGTTTAGGGGAAAGAGTCCCTTTCATTGGGTGTTGGTAAATGAGTAAGGGTAGTAGTCTCTTTAAATATTGACTAATAAATGAGGATGGACAAGGGTCCCTTTTAGTAGAGATTGATAAAAGAGCAAGAGCAACAATCCTTTTCAGTGAAGATTGATAAATGAGTACGGATATAAGTTACTTTTAGTAGTAGATGATAAACCTACAAGTAGTAACTTGTGGGGAAATGATGTAATCAAGTTGAATCCTTTAATAAATTGAAGATTGGTGTCTTGTGTATATGTCACTCATGTGCTGGATGATGGTTATGCTATGATTAAGTTGTGTTGTTGATCCATGAACACTTGCTAATGTAATTAAAAAGTATAATTTGTGAAAAATTGTATAATTTGGCCTACTACTAATTCACACCACCCCTCATTAGTATCGTGGTCTCCATTATTTATAAAAGAATGGTATCAGACATGTTAGAACTCTGTAATTTTCCGAGGTTGTAGAAGAGAACCACAGAGGTAACCACAAAACCTCTTGTGAAGATGGGATCCAGCCCTGCCAGCTTCAGAGAGGGGTGTCTCTTTCAAATTTAGATTTGTTGTATTTAGATATTAGGCTAGTTATGAGAGTTCAAAGTTTGGTTTTAAAATTGATTGTTTGATTAAATGCCTGAAACTTCCATTGGGCTATGGAGTCTATAGCTAGACATGGATCTATTTCGGATTTCCAAAGGAGTTTCACAAGCCAAGGTAGTTGAACTAAGTGGATCCTTTATATTTAAATGAACTGTAATGGAAGAAATGTTATAAGTTCAATTGAAACTAACGAGTAGTTAAGAATTCCTTAGCATGATATCAAAAGAAAACATTTAAATTATCCACAGCCAGAATTAGAGTGTGTCTTTCAACAAATTCTGTTCATCAACTTTCTGTAACATCATTCAAATTTAAGAAAACATAAGTATGGAAACAAAGAAATAAACACACAGACAATAAGAGAAGCACTTCACCACATAGTCCAACACATGAATCCTATGAATAATGTCTTTTTTATTATTGATCAACCCATCAAATGAAAACAATACAATAGCTTTCTAGAATGCAAAAATCAACATCTCTTACTTCAAAGGATGAAGTATTTCTAAAAATCCTAAACTAGAATATTTTGAAAAATATCAAGATTGTTACAAATATCTATACAAACATCTTGAAATAGAATTCAAGATTTTATTACAAAAAGTATAAAAATAGATTAAACTGCTAATAATATCAGTCGACTGAGTTTTGGTGTTGTTTTTGGGCATTCTGGTGGTGACTAGGCCTTTAAATGACCAATGTTATTTTCTTTTTGTCAGATTTGTCTTGTTGTCCTTATGTTGTGCTCTATTTGATGATTGTCATTGCTAGATATGTGTTCTGGAAGGGTCTCATTGTCTTATTTTCATTTGCTTCTTTTGTTGTTATTTTAGTTTAATCAATTTCCCCTTTTTTTACATTAATTTAATTCCATTGATATAATATTGGGAAATTTGGGGAAATAATTTTTAATCACGTAGTAATGGGGCCGATTTCTTTGGGAATTTCATTTTTATCTATGTTTACGAAGGAAACTAGGAGGGCCACTTATCTCAAAACCATTCATGTAGGATGGGCCATGTGGCAACTGGAGATTGGGGGAAATAATAAATCAGGGTAGTGAGTTATAATAGTTGCGTGAATGGAGGTCAAGAGAATGGAACAGTAAGCGAGAGCGGGATTAGGCGGGGGGAGGTATGTGGCAATAGCGGGGTGGAGGTGGAACGAAAGTGAGGGTGACATTATCGGGAGGATGTAATAGTTAGTTGACATGGATCCGAGCAATAGGTGGAGAAGGGCGTGGGATTGTTGACGGGAGAGAGGGTGAGGATGAATGGTTTTCAGAGGGGGGCATGAGATGTAAGTGGTAAGTGAGGGGGGGTGCGAAGTAATATGATAACATGTAGCAGTGGCCCAACGGGGAAAACAACCTTTTCGGACCCCCCTCCCCTATCAATGAAGGTAGGATAGCAAGGGGGGGGGCAAAAAACACTATCGGTTGTTGAGCTGGGCGGAATCAATCTGGGTCATTCAGAGATGGGAGGTGTTTTAAATATACGTTTCCCTTTTAAAAATCACAATCGTAGAAGGGTTAGACCAAAAATTCCTTTAAATCCATTATATAAAATATCACATATGTTGGGGCTTTCTTGCATCGCAATTGGTGAGGGGACGGAACTTGTGATATCGACGAGCAGGACTTATTAGCAGAAGAGTGATATCAGTGGAGGAGGGACTTTGCAATATCGCAATCAGCGAGTGGAAGGGCTACGGGACTTATGATATCGCAATCGGCGGGGAGGAACATGTGATATGCGACATCAACGGAGGGGAATGGAAATTTGTGATATCACAATCGCAATCAGGAAGGGGAGAGCTTATCACAATCGTAGCTGGAGGAGGGTGATGGGTGACTTTTTTATTGTTTCATGTGATATGCAATAGCGGGATCATGCAATATGGTGACACATGGCTAGTGGGTTTGGTTTATTGCATAAATAAAGGGAATGGGGAACATGAGAGTTTAAGGTTTATAATTAAACAAGGGATAATGGAATATGTTTATGGTTTGGGAATTATTATAAACAAAAGGAAAAATGGATTAAGGATAGAGTTTATAATAAAACATGGAAGTGTGGATAGAGTGGGTTTTACAACAAACAAAGGGATAATGGAATAAATCTATGAGGTAGTGATTACGTCGGTCCTGACCACAATTAAAAATCATATGGAATATTCATAATGGGGAAAATGTTTTTCACAAAGGATAGATCCAAATATAATTTGAAATTGTAGTGGAAATAGTTTCGAGCCTTTATCTGCTTTTTAAGTTGAACTTCGTTTTGGCCTATATTTCAATCCTGGAATTGGATTTGAGTGGAGGATATACTGTTAGAAAGCTGATTCAGAGCACTTTTTGATGAAAACACCTACAATCTAGTTCGCTCCAAATATTGTCATGCAAAACTATCCTTAAATCCTAATACATGGTGTCTCTTTGGAAATAATTTGTAGGATGAAATATTATTTATGACATCTAAAACATCGTAGTGATCAACTATAATCAAATGATCCTATAAAAAATTATAGGGCCCTAACAAGGCATTGTGTCCTTCAGAATTAGTTTAACAACTCGAAGGAAGATCAAGGATTGTGAAGAACCAGGACGAGATTACCTCAGATGCAGTTCAATTTTTAAATGGCTCAAATTATATAACTTGGAAGGTTACAGGATGAGAATCTATCTACAAGCTCTTGATTTGGATGCATGTATATCTGGGGAGAATGGCGAGATAGATGATAAGTTTAACAAAAAAACTAGGAAGGAAATCATGAAATGGTTGTCTAAGTAAGATATTGAAAAAGTGACATGTTTAAGACTTCCAAGGAGATATGGGATAAATTTCATTTCATCTATGATGTAGACATGCAAGCTACATGTGATGTCAAGAGGCTTTCCCTAGAGGATGAAGTAGTCAAAGATTCAAATAGAATTTAAGATCATGAACCAGATTATGATTCTCCTATATCAAGAAGCCAAATTGTTGATCAACACTCGGAGGAGATGTAATTTGAAAGTATGTTGTTGTTTTGTTGTTATTGTAGAACAATAGGCCATTTATTTTCAAATTGCGCAAGTGCAAGTACTAGTGAAAGTGACAGTTTCTCATCTAGTTACAATGAATACATAGCTACCTTAATAGTAATAACATATATGGGTATTGGTCAAGAAGACAATGGGTTCACCTTTGGTGAAGAGGAAGAAATGATATCTCACGTGTCAGCAAAAGAATCTCTAGAATCATCAAAGGAACAAATTTTGAGAGTGAAATAGACACTTCTTGTGAATCTAGTTTCTCCTCTATTGATTTGGAAGATCTTGAAGAAAATACCTATTTGAAGAGGTATCTCGTATCATCTATTTCAGAGGTTGAGAAATATATAGACATAGATATGAATTTGGAAGAAGAGAATAAGACATTAAATGAGAAGTTGAGTAATCTTCAAAAGAATGCAAAGAATTATAAAGCGTTTAAGGAGATTCATACCAACGATTGTTCCTCTCGGGCCAAGACCTTATTGGGAAATGACAATGACACAACAACATCATCAAAGGGATCCACAAATTTGGTTAAAGTAAGATCCAATAACAATGCAAAACAGAGAAAAGAACACAACATCAAGGAGATAAAGGAACTTCTAGGAATAAAAATAAATGTATGCATCACCTCATATGATTTTATTGGACTAATGTGGGTCACTTTGCCTCCAAGTGTCAAGAGAGGGAAGCAAAGGTGCAACAACAGAAGTGGAATGTGTTATTTCAACCACATCCATGAGTTGCTAAGAGAAAGTTGAACAACCAAGTACATAAAGCCTTTTCTCCTAAAAGGAAATATTTCCAATGCCCCCAAAACACCAGGAGAATGAGAGTCAGTCCAGGAAATTGGACAGGAAAAAGTTTTTGTAAGAAAAACAATTCCTTTGTTCCTGTCTTAAATAATGTTGAAATATACAAGTGTAACAATTATGGGCACAAACCAACTACACGCAAATTTGGAATGAAAACCTCTTTTAAAAACATTGATTTAGAGGTACGGATCATGTTGAGAGCTAACAAGGACAATAATGCAGGAGCTAGATCAACATTCAGAAGAAAGGAAGATCGAATGAAGCATGGATGAAGCATAAAAAAATGTTTGGTTTTGAAGATAATAAACAGAGTTAGCATATCAGAATCTAAATTCATATGGTTGATATCTCTTATATAACCTACAACAGGCATAGAAAAATTAGACAAAAGAAGTAGCATTAACCCTAAAAGTCCCTCAAAGTAATAAAACTAGAAGGAAGAGAAACGTCTAAATTAAAAATTGGATTTAATTGGAGCTAACAAAAGGAATGATCCATGGTTTGTATACTCAGGAAATGGTAGAAAGTCACCTAGTTAGGTAATCCAACATAAGAAATTAGCTCATATCCAGGTGTGGAAGAAAAAGGAATATAATATACTCAGGGGGAGTAGATCCCTTGATCTACTTCATTGAAGAGAAGATGATGGATTCATGGGAAGCAAAAAATATCAAATGAAATGAGAAATAAGGAGCATGTCAATGAATTCATATGAAGGATAAAGGGAAGTATGGCATTTTTTGTTGATTGCTAAGTAGTGTCGTAGATTGAATGTTGTGGGCAAATCAGATTGGTAGACCGAGTATATATATAGGTGGTGATGATTTGTGTACTGCTAAAGTTTCTCTAAAAATTATTTTTTACAGATTCCTAATGCAAAGAGGGAGCATGGTCACAGGGGGAGTATACTCAAGTCAATATTTTATTATCATATTATGCATTGACAATAGGTATCATTAATTGGTATCAAGTGTTTACTGCAAAATGAATTATGTTCTATTGGAAATTGGTACCATGCATCATATCTTTGGTGAAAGGATCATGATTAGAGGATGAGAACAATCAATTATCAAGTTCTCAACATTTTCTACTAGTGGCATCAATTCATCAAGTGGTATAAAAGGTACTATCAATTGGTATTTACGGTCATTAGACTCTTTCTTAGAGTATGATGTTCATGGTGTATGTAAGTCCAATTGATGATAGGAATGATTTATATGATTGGTTCTTGAGGAGTCAAATGTATCATGGTGAGATGATGGTTTAAGCATGCATTGATGATAGTCCCTCTATGTTTGTCAAAAGTGTTGACTTTGTTGTTAATTAGTTGATAATTGATGGTGTCATGCATAAGAAAGGTTGTTGTTGTTGCTAGAGGCCAGGTGTATGTATCTAGATAGGAACTGTTATGCATGTAATCCTAGCTGAGACTCAGACCAACAAAAATTATTTCTCATGGCTCAATTTCACAAGAATGTGTTGTTTTAGCAAGATATCCTTCTTTCCTACTTGAGGCAGGGATTATGAGTAATTTGTCCTTTCAATTCAACTCAATCCTCTTCAGAGGAAAAATAAGAAGTTGCTTGGATCATATCAGATGCACCTAAGGTTTTCATCTAACGAAGAAGAAGTTCACTTGTCCCTATGATTAAAATACAAAGGGAAATTATTGATAGGGGTGCATGTTAGTATGTTTTCCATTGATGTCAAAGGGGGATAAGTATTACTAATCAAACAAAATATGGTAAATAACCTCATATAAAGAGGGAGAAGGATCTCAAGCAAAACACAGAGAGAAGCATCAAATACAAAGAAGATAATTACACTTATATTTGCTTGATCATTGGTGATGATGTTTTATTTGATCTTGGTGTTACCATCAATGCCAAATGGGGAGATTTTTGGAAATATGTTATCATTGATGGAAAAGGATAATATTTGTAGAAAAGGCAAGCAATGGAAATTGCAAATGCATTGGTAAATATGTTGCCATTGATGGTAAAGGTAAAGGCAAAGGCCAAGTTTGGTGGAGTAGTCAAACTCAGTGGCAAAACTAGTGGAGTGGCCAAAAGGCCAACCAGGCATATGTGGCATGTACAACAAAGAAATGGAAGTAGTTTTTATTGGACGGAGGTGGACCCCACTAATAGTGAAGCCTACTAAAGAGGAGCGAAGAGGATTGTAAGGGGATTACAATGGTTTCACAATTTATAGCGTCGAGATAGAGGGAGCTCTGTCCTTAGCATTAGGAGCAAATTATATGTATTTGCGGAAAAACTGAGGGCATGAGTCCATTAGTAAAGAAATTTATCTCTCAAAACTTAAGGTGCATTGGACCCAATAGAGTCATTGTTGAAAACAATTTTATTAATAAAAACGTTTCAAAACTGAAGCATTGGGAAGAGGGGCTCTAGACATAAGTGTTGGCATTTGGTCATTTCACATAGAAAAAATACCAAAGGAGCATAACAAATAATAAAAGAGTTAGGCCCCCAATATGCTATATCAGCTTAGTGCCTAAAGGGCTTAGTTGATAGTCATAGGGAGTGACCTTATGGAGGAAAATAGGTAAGGGCACCAAGCAAAAGGAGCTTAAGTATAATTTAATAGAATTTGTAGTATTTTTCCCATAGACTTTATATTTTAAAACGAAAACATTTTTAAAAGGATTTGTGCCTATGTTAGGTGCTTTAGGCACATGAATGAGTTGACAACTTGAGTTGGCCATGTTTATTAAAAAGGATTTTGGGGCTCTAGTAATGTGATGAGGGCACATGCATGAATGATGAGTTAGTCGCTATTTTGGAAGCTAATTTTTAGTAGAGCCTTTGGGCCTGTGGATGGAACAACTTGGAGTTCTGATAGAAGCATGGAAAGGTTAAGAGGAAATTGTGGAAATTGTGGTAAATCAGGAGATTCTCTAGAAACAGAAATTCCAAGTGTTAAAAAGAAGAAATGAGAAAAATAAACAAAAATACTCATAGATTGAGATCAAAACTACATATAAAATATTGGGAAGTTACGAGCACATACATAAGACTCAATTAAACAAGACAAAGGACAAAAAATAAAAAATCCATGTTGCATATCTAAAGGGAAGTTGACCAAAGTCAAATTCCAAAAATATCAGTTCAAAATTATTAAAATGCAGAATTTGAGTAGCAAAGTTCATGGGTTAAATGAGTAGCTGATTAATATTTAGAAGCATATAGCTAATTCTGAAGTGTTTAAGGAGATACCAGACCAACCATTTTTCCTCTTAGGCCAAGGCGTTATTAGAAAATGGTAGTGACCCAACAACATCATCAAAGGGATCCACAAATTTGGTTAAAGGAAGATTTAACAACACTACAACGACAAATAAAATAACGAAGCATAAACAATATAAAGTAACTTCCAAGAATCAAAATAAAGGCATGTAACCCATTATATTATTTTATTGTAATAGCACATGACACTTTTCCTCCAAGTGTCTAGAGAGGAAATAAAATGTGCAACAACAGAAGTGGAATGTGTTATTTCAGCCATAGCCACAAGTTTCTAAGAGAAATCGAAATAGCCAAGTACAAAGAGCCTTTTCTCTTAAAGAAAATATTTCTAGTGACCCAAAAACATCAGGAGAACTACAATCAGTCTAATAAATTGGTCATGAAGAAGTTTTGGTAAGAAGAATAGTTCCTTTTTCCCCTTCTTGAATAATGTTGAATGCTACAGGTGTAAGAATTATGGGCACAAAGTCGTTTCATGAAAAATTGGCAAGAAAACCTCTTTTCTAAACAGTACAAACAAAGGTATGGATCATTTTGAGAGCCAACAAGAACAAAAACGTAGGAGCTATTTCAACACTCAAAATAAAGGGAGATCGAATGGAGCATGGAGGCAACACAAAACAATGTTCGGTTTTGAAGATAATCAATAAAGAGTTAGAATATCAGAGTATGAAATTCCTATGGTTGATCATTCTTATATAATATGCAACAAATAGATACTCAAATTAGACAAAATAAGAAGCATCAACCATGATATTCCTCCAAATAAATACAGTGAGAATGAAGAGAAACAAGTAAATTGTAAATTGGCTTTAATTGGTGCTAAAAAAAGGAATGACTAGTGATTTATATACTTAGGCAATAGCATAAAGTCACCCAGTTAGGAAGACCAATGCAAGAAATAAAATCATATCCAGGTGTGGAAAAAAAAGGAATATAATCTATTCAAGAGGGTAGATCCCTTTCTCCTCTTCATTGAAGAGAAGAGGATGGATTCAAGGGAATCTAGAAAGGTTATATGAAAAGGAGATGGAAGGAAAAAGCCAATGAATGCATCTGAAGAATAAAGGAAAGTATGTGATTTTATGTTGATTGCTCAGTAGTGTGGTTGATTGAATGTTGTTGTCAAATTATATTGGTAGATCAAGTATATATATAGATGGTGATGACCTATTTATTGTTGAAGTTTATCTAGAAATTATTGTTTACCAATTCCTAATACAAATAGGGGGCATGGTGATAGGGGGAGTATACTCAAGTCAAGATTTGAGTATCAAATTATGCATTGACAATAGGTACATTAATTGGTATTAGGTGTTTGTTGTATAATGGATTAATGTTTATTGGAAATTGGTATCATGCATTAGATTTGTGGTGAAAGGAGCATGATTAGAGGATGAGAACACTCAGTTATCAAGTGCTAAAAATTTTCTATCAGTGGCATCAATTCAACAAGTGGTATCAAAGGTACTATCAATTGGTATTTACAGTCACTAAACTCTTTGTTAGAGTATGGTGTTCATGTTATTTGTAAGTCAAAGTGCTAATAGGCAAGTACTGATTTATATGATTGGTTCTTAATGAGTCAAATGTATCATGGTGAGTTTGTTGTCATTAGAAATCTACTAGGTGAAATATAAGCTGAGCTACTAGTCTAGGCATGCAATGATGAGCGTCCTTCTAATTTTGTTAAAAACATTGTACTTTGTTGTTCAAAAATTGACAATTGATGGTGTCGTGTATAGGAAAGATTTTTATTTTTGATAGAGATCATGTGTATGTGTCTAGGATAACATTGTTATGAATGTAATTCTAGGTGAGACTCAAACTAGAAAAATATCTTTCTTATGTCTCAGTTGCACAAACATATGTTGTTTTACCAAGAGATCCTTCTTCCTTTCTTAAGGCGGATATTGGGAGCAATTACTCCTTTCCCTTCAACTCAATATTATTTAGAGGACAAAAAACAATTTGCTTGGATTAGATTAGAGGTACCTGATGTTTTCATCTTAAGAAGAAGCAGTTGACAGGTTCACAGGATCAGAAGACAAAGGGAGATTGTTGATAGGGGGAGCATGTTAGTATATTTTCCATTTATTTTAAAGGGGAATAAGTATTTTTTATCAAAACATAGATGGTAAATAACCTCATACAAAGAGGGAGAAGGACCTCAAGAATAACACAAAGAGAAGCATCAAATACATAGAAGAGAATTAACATTGTCTTTGCTTGATCATTAGTGAATCACTAGTGATGATGTTTTGTTTGATCTTGGTGTTGCTATCAATGCCAAAGGGGGAGATTGTTGGAAATATGTTGTCATTAATAACAAAGGAAAATATTGTTGGGAAAGGCAAAAAATGGAAAATGCAAATGCATTGGTAAATATGTTGTCATTGATGGCAAAGGTAAAGTAAAAGGCAATGGAAAAGGTGGAAAAGTCAAAATAAATAAAGGTATAAAGACTTTGGAGCAAGCTCATATGCAAAAAATCCTCTCAAATATAGGTGAGACCCACACAGATTGATAGAGCTCCAGAAAATATTTCTAGTGGTACATGAAAGTTTGAAAATGGACTCCTGGATCAAAAGAAAAAGGTAGTCAAAGTGGTGACCCCAAAGTCAAATAGAAAAGTTAAAGAGGGTTGCAGATCCTTTTTCGTGCATAGCCAAATTCGGTAGAGCAACAAAATAGCAAAGCAACCAAAAGGTGGACCTAGCATATGTGGTCTGTACAAAAAAGTAGAGGGAGAGGTTTTTATTGGATGTAGGCAAAATCCACTAACAACAAATTCCACTAAAGAGGAGCCCAAAGGATTGTTAGAGGATTACAATGGTTTCAAAACCTAAACCATCTGGATAGAGGGAGGTCTGGCCTTAGTACGAGGCACAAATTTTATGTAGTTGGGGAAAACAAAGGGAACGGAGCCATTAATAAATAAATTAGGCCTCGGGGCTTAAGGTGCAATGGTCCGAGTTGAATTGTTGGCGACGAAAATTTTATTAATAAAAGGTTTCAAAAATGAAGCATTAGGTAGAGGGGCTCCAGACATAAGCGATGGAATTTTTTCATTTGGCATAGAAATAAGACCAAGGGCATGGAGAAATAATAAGGTAATTAGGCCACCGACAGAATAGAGTGACCTAGTGCCTAAAGGGCTTAGCTAATATTCACAAGTAGTAGGATTATGGCAAAAAAAACTAAAGGCACCAAGCAAAGGAGCTTAAGGATAATTCAAGAGAGTTGGCAGTAACTGACCCATGGAGTTTATATTTGGTAGTGAAAACATATTTAAAAGGATTTGGACCTATGCTAGGTGCTTTAGGCACATGAACGAGTCAACAACTTGAGTTGGTCATGTATATTAAATAGGATTTTGAGGTTATAACAATGTGTCAAAGGCACATGCATGAAATACAATCTATAGATCTTCTAGAAATAGAAAATCCCAGTGAAATTCTGTTAAAAAGATAGAATGAGAAAAATTAACAGAAATACTCACAGGTTGAGCCCAGAATTGCACATCAAATATTGGGAAGTTAAGATCACATACAAAATACTGTATTTAACAGGAAAAAGGAAACAAAATCAAAAATCCATGTAGCAAATATGAAGGCAAGTGAATGAAAGTCAAATTCCAAAAATATCAGTCCATAATTATTTAAAAGAAGAATTTGAGCAACAAAGTTCATGGGTTGTAAGAGCAGAGTGTGTGGATGAGCATGTGAATTAGAAGTTGTTGGTGCATCATGATGCATAATGGTGATATGCATCAAGGGTGAATCAGAGACCAATCTTGGTATCTAAAAGGTGTTCTAGAGATGAAAAGAAGTGCATTGGTGATTAGTGATTGATGTTGCTATTATGTATCATTGGTGATTTGATTAATTATGTGGTTTTCTTCAGTAATGCGAAATTTCTGAAGGTGATGGTGGTTTTAATTATAATAAGATATTGTTGAAGGTGTTGTATGGTGGCTTTGATGAGTAGTTGCAATGAGAAAAAGCTAGTTGTTTCTGACACAAGAGGCCTATTAGTTCTAGTTAAATGGATGAAAGATGGATCAACAACGCTGGAAAGTGGTATCTTGCAGATCAAGGGTAGTAACTCTTTCTAGTGGGTTCTGGTAAATGTTCATGCGAAAAATTCCCTTCTAGTGGGTTCTAGTAAATGTTCAAGGGCAAGACTCCCTCCTAGTGAGTGTTGGCAGATGAGTAGGGGTAGTAGTACCTTTCAGTATTGACTCATAAAGGAGTAGGGGCAAGAGTCCTTTTTAGCAGAGATTGATAAATGAGTAGGGGTTGCAGTCCCTTTTAGTGATGTTTGTGTTGTGGTGTTAGAAATATATCAACCAAGGGGTCTCCCCGATGTGAAGTCCTAATTAGCCCCCACACCATTTGGAGTAGGTATGCCATCTGGAATATCAGCTTGGTTTCCATGTATTCTTAAAGATATACCTTAGCTCTAACTATCAACAAGAGAGAGGAGTGAAAATGTGCCTTTGAAAAGCAAGGGGGGTGTTCCTAGTGAGTGTTCTATCACATGTATATCCAAGTTCTTTTAGTACGGAGGGGAGGATGAGTGAGCATCTAAGAGAGAGGTAGTAGTACCACCCTAGTAGAGACACACATGAACAAGGGTCCATGCAACATCAAGCAGAATAGTCCACAGAGATCTGATGGTCATTGAAACCAACATGACAAGGAAGATTGGTCTAATATCGAGTGGAATAGTCCATGATGATATGACAATGATAATAGAAACTACAACACATTCTAAATATGAAAAGTACCAAAATAACTGAAATATTTCAACTACTTTAGCACAGATGAAAGCAAACATGAATTACAAACTTTCATAGAATAATCTTAGAAATATCCATAATCCATGCGTGAAGAGCATGCTAGCACATATGGCTTCTTATATTAAGTAAAATTTCCAAGACACATATATACAATGAACACCACTAGCTCCAGTAGTGGTGCATTGGAGCCACTCCTTACTTCTCAAAATAAGTAGCTTATCTCTCTAATGCCCTATGGGAGGAGCCAAGGCAAAAAATTCCTTTGCTCATACAATGAGGGTGTATATTTGAGGGTGTATATATAACCATGGCTTCATGCTTCACCCTCCCTTTAACTCTTTCACTACCCCCATGATTGTTTGACATCCTATGAATTTTCTACGTACATGACTCTTCATACTACATGTGTGTCCTTTTGAATTCCACCTTACAATACATTCCAAATAGGTAATTAAATAATCCACAATAATGGTGTGGCATATGATGACTTGTTATAAGACATGACATGGCATTGATACATGGAATGGATGATGATGTGATAGTGCCAAGCTGGATGCTTTTTTTTTTATGTCTTCTTGAACATATGGTACATGATCTTCTTCTTCCTCTTCCTTATGACTTCAAGATGAGGAGTCTTCCATGTGAAATCACTATTCATCTTCTTTTAGAGTTTGATTTTCCTTCATCTTATCTCATGTTGATCATCTTATCTCTTCATATCCATATGTGTCTTCTAGCGTATTCTCCTTCTTTAGATGTCCATAACATGATATAGTTTTTGTATCTATAATTCACTCATGACAAGACAACATCAGTGCTATAAACCCATAGAATAAGATAGTGCATATTGATCCATTGATTTAGCCAAAACTAAGTGAGAGGCTAGGAAAGAGGCTCAGTAACTACGCAATTACGTAACTCAATAAGTAAGCGGTGAAGATTGAGCCTTGAGACTACAAAATTTTCAATTCAGGCTGGGTTGAGGAAGAAAATTGCACATTCTAGGAGCTTAGGAGAACATGCTAAGGGGACAGGAAATTGATTAAGCTATTGCATAGTTCTTGAGGATAAATGATCTTAGGTGACTATGCTATTGCACAATTCAAGAGCTTAGGGGTGAGGGTTGACACTTGATATTGTGTAGTGCTTAGTTCAAGCTGGACTGAGGGAGAAAATGACAGAGTTCTAGGAGCTAGAGAGGAAGGATGATGGGATGGACACTAAGTGAACACCCTACATAGTTCCGGAAGACAATGGAGGATGGGCTATTGTGTAACTGCACATTTCAGAAGCTTAGGGAATGAGCTTGTGGCTTGTGATTATGCAGTTATGGACAGAAATGATTATGAAATTCTAGAGGTCAAGGTGAGAGCTTCTACACAAAAAATTCACAGTGCAACAGTATTGGTAGGTAGGAACTTCACATTTCATGGTTTCAAGGGGGAAGATCATAGCTAGAGGAATGAAACTATGTAGTGCGCAGTTTAGGGAGGTCGTGTGAGGCTGGGTTGCTTAGTCGGGAAGTCTTTCCAGAAATGGATAAGTGTGAGACCAGTGATACTTATGTGAACAATGATAATACTTCAACTATGATCACACACTTTGAATACTTGATGATAGAATAAACATAGATCATCCTGTTATCCCCCACAATGTCCCAGGCTGAAAGGAATCGACGAAGGTAACCACACACTAAGTTTTTAGTTTGGTATCTAGCCCTACCAAACTAGAGAGAGCTCTCTCTATTAAATCACAACCAACATATTACTGAGATGTAAAGGATTTTAGGATAGATAGCTAGGCTCAAGTAGGTTTTGCAAAATTTAGAGTTTTGTTTCTCGAAGAGGGAGAAAAAATAGGTAGCTATGGCAGAGGGTCAAAGAATTACAACAGCAAAGATATGAAGGAGCAAGGTAGCAACACTTTTGTGATGTAATGTAGGTTTTTTTGGTGTATTATGGTGTTCAGATGAAGCATGAAGGTCTTAATGAGCATGAGACATGAATTCATTAAGAAAGAGTGAACATAACATAAAATAATTTTCCATCAAAATATATCTTAGTGAAAAGAATTCTATTTATCAACCGCAAGGAAAACTATTGAAGAGATAATGAATGGAAAAGGAAGCTAAATATCATTTATATAAAGTAATAATAGAGGAAAAACAACATCATAAACTTACTCCACAGGAATTCCTAAATAATAGCTGCAAACTATGTCCTTTGATTTCCAAAAATATCAAAATACAGGCTACAGTGGTTCTCTCCTCAAATGTCCAACCTTTGGAAAATGATTCCCTTCCATATTATATAGTAAAATACAACATGTGACATATCATTAGGTCAAAAATTCTATCCAAGTGTCATCATAACTAGCTTTGATGAGTCGCCACCTAAAAATAGCATAGTTGAGACAATTTCCACAATTTACACTAAAGTTTAGAAGAGCATATCTCCTCAATAATTACAATTTTCCTCATAAAGTGAGGAAAAAACCAACTAAGAAACCTAAAGTAGCATTAATAGATCACAATATCTCAAATTTTCCATCATTTAGTAATCAAGAAGTTACCAGGCCAAATGGGTCATGCCGGAATCAAAAGGGTCATGCCAGTCAGCAAAAAGGGCGCACTAGCATGCACTAAAACATGAAATTTTGTAGAAGGGTCGTGCATGTTTGAAGCCATTTTTTGGTATATTTAGGAAATCAAAATTGCAGTATGAAAGAGAGATAAAATATATCATTCGTTCTAGTTTCCATAAAATCTTGAATTTTTGAAAATGACCCATGGGAATGCCTCCAAAAACTCATTATGTCAACCTTAGTCAGACTTGTCTTGCCAGTCTAGATTTAGTGGTAGAGGCAAGAAAAAGGTGAGGTTTTTTAATTTTATGATCAAAATGGGAAGCTTTCATGCAAAAAATGGATTATATTTGGCATGTAATCATCATTCTGCATCCATCCATGTACGAAAAACTTCATTTTGATTTCCAGGGAAAAAGTGTTGTGCCTTTGTGTGATGCTTCCTTTTGCCTTTTTTCTGTAAAATTTAATAAAAATTCCAAATTGCTCCAAAACTTTCCAAATTTGTTCCTTGGCTATTATGGATGATAGGTTAAACATTCTTGGATGTTTTAGTCACCAATTTAATCCTTCTACCTCCTTTCCTTGATTTCATTTGCTTGTCTTGGACCTCTTTCAGTTTTGCTTTCAATTTCTTGATTTTGATTTGTACAATATGGTTCCTTGTATAATAGTGATGGGCTATGTGCCTTGACATCTAATTATCCCTATTAGGTGTTTCAATAAGCTTCTCAATATGGCTATTGATGTTTCCTAGCCAATATTCCCTGTCCTCATTGATTTCCATAGCAATTCTATCTTCAAGACTCAAACCCTCATTTAGTAGGTTATGGTCTTTTTCCTTCTACAATTTTCATTTTAGACCCTTTGTCCTAGGCCTCTTCCTTCCAACCTAATTTTCTTGTTCATCATTCTCATAATGCCCCAAAACTGCTTTACCTTTAGACTCCTGCATACTAGTTTTAAACAAATATTTTTCTAAAAGCAGTTGCTTTTCCTTCAGATGCTCATTTTCTTGCTCAAGGAAGGAAATGATGAATTTGGCTCTTGCCACATTGTCTAGAGGCTCCATGATCTAAGAATCCTTCTCTCCGATAACAAGTTTCATGGTTTGCTGATCATTTTGGGACTCCAAGTCCACTATGTGTATGTCTTGATTGATAGTCTCCTCATTATGCAAATATGATCCATGTTGTGCTGATGTAGAAGGCTTCGCCCCTTCCACAATATGTGGAGAAAACACGAGCATGTTCCTTCTTTGATATGTCTTGGTTACCTTAGGTCTAGGTCCCTTTAAAACTTCTCCCTGTTTTCTTGTTGAACCATGCTTCATCGACTTTGTGGACCTTGACCTTGACGGTGTTGTTTTTCTAGTAGAAAAAGTGGGGCTAATGACAGGAGCAGTTTTTAATTTATCCAAAATAGTTTCCCAAGTGACTTGCTTGACTGAAAGCTAATGCATAACCATAATCTTCATTAGGCTATGGTGAAACAAATTGGTGATATGAGGCTGCCCCTTCGTGTGCATTTTTTCAATCATCTTCACAACCCTATTAGACAAAAGGTTGCACAAATTAAGTGTTCTTGTAGAGGTGAAGTGCATAAGTAACCTAACTTGATACCTTTTTAATCTAGAGAATCTTCCTTCACATGTAAAAAAAATCATAATAAGCTTCATTGGAGGAGCATACTTCTTAAGTAGGTGTCTAAAAGGAAAAGCATGTTTAGAAGTCTCTCTGACATTAGGTTTTAGGAAAATCTTATAATCATCAAGGGACAATTTCATGCCTTTGAAATAAGTTTTACCATGATTTGGAATACCTGTGGCTAAAGAAATAATAACTGTTGAGATACTGGACTCAATACTTGCTATGATGACTTTATCTGTGTTGAAAGTTTGGGCAAAGATGCTTGTCAAAGGGACATGAGAACCAAACTTTGCAACCTACTCACAAAACTTCATACAACTAACATTTTTGAAACATTTTTGGGCAAGTGGGAAAGCATTGATTTCTCTTAGGTTGGATGGCTCAAACCTTGAATTATGTCCTCCCTTGTGTACTTTGTTTTCACTCTCTTGTTCACTCTGGATGGCTCAAACCTTGAATTATGTCCTCCCTTTTGTACTTTGTTTTCACTCTCTTGTTCACTCTCCATTAATTTTTTTGAAGGGTAAAACATTTTCCAGATGATGTTCATAAAACTGAAGTGGGAGCTTTCTCAAAGGTGAAAACGTAGTGGAAGGTTAGGTTTTGATGAAATCAATCGAAAATGAGTGGTGGAATGATAGGATATTTTAAATTTAGGGTTTCGTGGATGATAGATGGTAGTGGTAAATTAGTATAAGCTAGGTTTCATTCACCAAAAAATTGCTAGAGAAAACCCTAAGAAACAATCAATTTACATTGAGAAAAATATTTGTAATGATTGTGTATATGGTCACTTATTGTTTGCATAGGATTTAAACATCCTTGAATGATCTTTGGGATTTTGGAGAAATTGAAAATCCCCTTGAGAACAAGAAGAAATCCCTAACTTGTGAATTTCCCAAAGAGTGGTGTTGTGGATTTCTCTTGCTTAGAAAGGTCACACTTGTTTTAAAAGGGTCACACTTCTACACAGAAAGGTCGTGCTCTTCCACAAAAGGGTCGTGCTCCACTCAAAAGGGTCGCATTTCACAAAGAATACAACAGATCCCTCAATTCTCACAAAGTTTTCTTCCTGCACGATGATAACTAAGAGATGCTTGGAATTTTGAAAGTGCAAATGAGTTAAAAAAAAAACCTTATCTTATGCTTTTAAACTTAAATTTTGACCCTTGACACTTTATGACCTTAGATATTTGAAACTTGGTAACTTTATATTTTTTTGAGACATTGAATCTTTTTTTTTGGAACTCTGAATTGTATCCTTTGGAACTTGGAAATTTTAAGTAGTTATTACAGATGTAAACATAAAATTACATTTCATATCAAAATTAATTAAAGAGACTTTATTATTATCACTCCTCCTTTGCCGGATTTTATGCATGAAATGAGAGTTTTAGTGACTTTGAAACCCTAATGACCTAATTGAGACACCGAGCTGAATGAAGATCATGGTGACATGACTGAAGTGATGATGATGAATTGTTCAATGATGGCACATCCAACTGAGTGATGTTAGTTACTAGACATTAAAATCTTAAAGGAGTGGAAATAACCCTAGACACACTAACCAGTGACCAAAGTTTTTGAATGGAAGACCTAGTGAAATGACAAAAACTTGACCTTAAACCCTAATGGATATTCTGAAAGAGAACATTTCTGCCAATGTTTAAATCCTCAACATCTTTTTTTGTAGGGAACATGGTGGGCTTTCTAGCAACATCATCATGATCAAATAACTCTTCCAAAGGTACAGGACCTCGTGGAATGTTATTTACTTTCGACTCCCATATTTCAAACTCCATTGCTTCAATTTCCTGATCATATTCATCACATGTATAATCAATATGGGAATTTGGAAACTCATCCTCCATCTGCAAAAAGTTATTGATTTGTTTTTCATCCCGAAACACTTGCTAATATCTCAGATTGTCAGGGATAGTTTTGCAGTGTTTGACATGAATTGAACACTTCTTACTTCAATGGGTAGGAATCTTAACCATACTTTTTGCAATAGTAAGAGAATCAACCATCATATTCTAAGTTCTAGGGATCAAAGATAAGGTATACTCTGCAAAAGTCTTAAGAATGTCAAGGACAACATTTCTATAAGCTCGCATCCTTGGATGCTTGGCCTAGTACTCTTGTTTTACATGTTTAATTATTAACTCAAAGTCACCATAAACTTAAATTCTCTTCACTCCTATCTTTTTTCATAATTATAAGGCCAACAATGAGTGCCTTATACTCCACCTCATTATTTGAGCCATCAAAAGCCAATTTATAAGAACTTAATCTTACATTTTGATGAATTTTACATGATTGATGCAAGGAACCATGGATCCACATGCCAATTCTAGCTCCTTCCTTCTACAATGCACCATCAAACTCCATGGTCCAAGTACCTTCTTCCCCATTGGGAAACATAATTTTTGAGGACTGATCTTTCTGATTTTCTGGAGGATGACTTACTCTCTCAACAATCTGAATTTCTGGCACTGATTCAACAATCTCTTTGGATGAAATTTCCAACTGCAAACTTTTAGTATCATTTTCATGTTTTTCTACAATTGAATCTTCTTGTACACTACTTATGACATCTAAAAATTCAGAAATCTAAACAATTTGACTATCATCATCAACTAAATTCAAATCAGTATACAAAATCAAAGGCTCTAGATCGATATGTACAACATCGATAGGGTGATTATTTGGTCTCTCGTTGCTAATAATCAGGAATTTCATATTCTTCTCCCAGTATAGTTCTTTGAGTTTCCCAAATACCAGTATAGTAGCATATGAAAAATCAAGTTGGAAGGCTCCTTTCAACTTTGTCCCCCAAGACTGTGAAAGCAACATGCCAAATCGTGGAGGTATATCAACGACCACTACATCCATAAATATAATTTTGGTTGGGATTTGGTCGAGGGACACTACTAGATTTTTGATAAGGCCAAGGCATTTGACTCTCCCAAAATCAAAGGAATACAAATCATGGTAAGATCAAGTAATATCTAATCCTAGTTTGTTTGGATTCAGGTTATGTGAGGCACCAGAATCTACCATGGGATTATGGAGTGTAAAATCATGGAGTTTCAAACTAAGATAGAAAGGAGGAACTTAATTATCCTCAGGACTTCCCTCTACTGCTAGACCAAATGAAATTGCAAGCTCATCATCGGCAACATTGACAGTATCTGACATTTGATCTACTTTCAACATCTTAGCAATCTGGAATTTGTACTTTTCATTATGAACTAGTTCAGTTAAAGGAATTGAAACCTTCAATTTGGTAATTTCATTCTCTAAGCTAAATAGATTGGATTGTTTGTCTACCTCTTTTGCTATAGTGTCTTTCCTTTTAGGCTGTCCTTTGACTTGAGATTCCTTTTTCTGACTTTCAGTTTGAACCTCCTTGTCCTTCCTCACATTGCTAGTAGAAGCTTCAATATTTTTATCCTAACTCAAAATGGAAATTTATTTTGCTCAATTTTGATCTGTAGGAGATTATTCTTTATCTAATGTATCTTTTTGAACATTCTACCTTTTATGATGTAATGTGACAAGGAAATTTCTGCTCCTCAAGTTGTGTTGTTTCTGCAAATGATTGAGGGCATTCTGATATCCCCTTTGATACTCTCTGGTCTACATTTCACATGAATCATCATTGAGAAGGACATGTTGTTGATCACTTGGTGTTATTAATTCCTGAGAAAATTGATCTTCCTCAATAAAAAAGGTAAGTGATTCATCTTCCTCAAATAAATGATTAGCCTCGGAAATTTCTTCTTCATCACCTTCCGGGCCTTGTGTGTAGTTTTGTTGAAATGATGTTTTGATCTGTCCTTGAGGATCCTGTTTTTTCTTTAATTTTTTCTTATTTCAGAACTGTGATTACTATTGGCCCTTGTAATTCAGATTCCTTATCGAAGGCTCCACTTTTTTATCAACAATATTCATTATGTCCATTATCCTTTCCATTGTTTTAATCAGAGTGTCAAGTAGAGTGTCAAGCTTTACCTCAAAAGAAGAAGATGACTCCTCCTTAATGGTTACTTCTCAAGTTTCTCCAATTTCATTTTGGAATTTTTGATAAGCAAATTGGCTTCTACACCTACAACATTGCACCGCATTTATTCCAAAGTTGTAGGATCTCTCTCCCTAAGAAGATATGCCATGTCTAGATCAAAGTCATAAGGATAGTGGAGGAGGGCTAAACGAGGGGGAGGTTTGATGTCATTAGGAATTGAATTATAAACCAGATTGAACCATGTTGTAAACTCCTGCAATGACTCGTTTGGGTTTCTTTTCATAGCAATGTACTCATCCAAAATCTGTAATGGATTTTTCTTCTCCTACCACCAGGTCAAGAATAACTCTATCAACCGCTGGGAGCTATTGACGGAATTGGTTACCAAACTACAAAACTAATTCTTCACATCTCCTAAAAAAATATGAGCTATGATTCTCATCTTTACATCCTCCTCATCAGCCTCTTCAAGGTCAATAAAATATATCAGTTTGTCAACTTGTTGTTGAGTTGTACTCTCTAATGTTCCATCAAACTGAGGGAGTCTTTTACCATAGTTCTGAGCTAGGGCAGCAAGTTGACCAGGTAATAGTAAACGAACAAACCATTTCATGACTACTGGAGGAGGAAGAAGATCTACTATAATGGGTTGTGTAGGTATTACGATAGGCTATGTTGATGGAGATGATGAACCTAGGGGAAATAGTGGTAAACTAATAATGATAGATTATGTAGATGATGTGTTTCGATATGAAGTAGAAGATGAAGCAATAGGAAGTCTTTCAAGTTATTATTGAATGCAAGATTTCTTGATAGTGATTTGAAGTTGGTTTGATAAGCTTTGAATTTTATCAAAATTTGACCACTACTCATGACCAGTTTTGGAAATGTGGGATTTAGCATAAGGAAGGTAGGAATCAAACCTAATAGGATCAAAAACCACTTCTGAAAGGGAAGACTTAGATTTAGATTGAAACAAAGATTGCTCAAGCTAAAAATAAAAATAACTATATTCAACAGTCACTACTTGATTAGGTAGAGATGTTTTTTTTACCAAATTTTCTAGGTTCACTTTCAACAATAGGAGTTTTGGGTTTTTAAGTAACTTTTCTGGATCATCGATAATAGTAGATGGATTTTGATCAAGATTTGACCTCGTGTATCTTTTAGGAGATAGAGTTTTTACACCATGAACTTGATGAGATTACTTAAATCAACCTTCCTTTGGATAATGGAATCTGTCACCCATAGACCCAGTCTTGAAAGAACTAATGGAACTAACCTCAGGAATGATATCATAGTTGTTTCCCTGGTAATGGTGCCAAAATGTTATCCCTCGAAATGTCCCAGGCTGAGAGGAATCGACAGAGGTAACCATAGAGCAAGCTTTTAGTTTGGCAGCTAGCCCTACCAAATAAGAGATGGTTCTCTCTATGAAATCACAGCCAAAAAATGACTAAGATGTAAAGGATTTTAGGCTAGATAGTGAGTCTCAAGTAGGTTTTGGAAAATTTAGAGTTTTGTTTTTGGATAAGGGAGAAAAACCAAGTAGCTATGGCAGAGGGCCAAATGATTAGATCAATAGAGATAAGAAGGACCAAGGTAGCAACACTTTTGTGATGTAATTTAGGTTTTATCGGTGTAGTATGGTGTTCAGATGAAATTTGAATGTCTTAATGAGCATGAGACATGAATCCATTAAGAAAGAGTGAACATAACTAAAATAATTTTCCATCAAAGCATAGCTTAGCGAAAATAATTTTGTTTATCAATTGCAAGGAAAACTATTGAAGAGATGATGAATGGAAAAGGAAGCTAAATATCATTTATATAAAGTAATAACACAGGAAAAACAACATCATAAACTTACTTCACAACAGTTCCTAAATAATAGCTGTAAACGGTGTCCTTTGATTTCCAAAAATGTCAAAATACAGGCTACAATTGTTCTCTCCTCAAATGTCCAACCCCTGGAAAATGATTCCCTTCCATCTTATATAGGAAAATACAACATATGAGATCTTACTAGGTTGAAAATTCTATTCAAGGCTCATCATAAATAGATTTGATGAGTCCTCACCTAAAACTAGGATAGTTGAGACAGTTTCCACAGTTTAGGCTAAAGTTTAGGAGAGCATATCTCCTCATTAATTACAATTTTCCTCAAAAAGTGAGGAAAAAACCAACTAAGAAACCTAAAGTAACATTAATAAATCATAATATCTGGAATTTTCCATAATTTAGTACTCAAAAAGTTACCATAACGGATGGGTCATGCCAGAACCAAAAGAGTCGCATCAGTCAGGAAAAAGGTTGCGCACCAAAACATGAAATTTTGCAGAAGGGTCGTGCTTGTTTGAAGCTATTTTTAGGTATCTTCATGATCCAGGGATCTTTTTCTTATAGATGTATCAAAAGAATCACATGTAGAAATTGCATCTACCATAGAAATCTAATGTGCACATGAGAGAAGAAGAAGAAACACATAAAGCATGAGAAAAGAAGACAACACGAATTGATAACAGAGTTCATCCAACTTGGGCTACATTTTCGGGCCCTGCTCAATCAATGGGGAGGCCTTCATTCATTAAATGGCATGAAAAAGGAGAATACAATCATCAGTTACATAAGAGGAGTCTTATACCTTCATTATAGAAAGTGACTGAGAAATGGTGAACTCAGATGGAGAAATGGATAACACCATTGCATCCATGTCATCGACAAGGGAAGAAACCATATAAATTTACCCAATTCAAAAAAAATGAACTATCGGCCCTCCTGCACTACTCTTGCCTTGAACTGCATGCCAAAATCCTCTCCCCTTGCACTTTTCCACATGCATTGGGTTTTATAACAATTGTTTTGTTACAAGTGCACTTAAATTGGAGGTCGGTTTGTTTAGAATAGCAACAGTTTAGATGGAAGGATCAGCGGGCACAACAAAACCCCAAAAATGGCCTTTTCCGCTCAAAGCGATAATACACAAAAACATTGGAAAACCCGACTGAAAGCCAAGACTTCAAATTTTATCAAATTTGCCTTATTTACCTGTCGGGTCCGTGCTTATCACAAGTCACAATGGCATTGGGTCTTTCCCTTGATTGTACCGATCGTCAATCACTGATCACTGATATCGCCAATATCATCTTGACTGTTGATCTGTCTTCCGATCTCGCAGCGGAGATCACATGCCACTATCGGCATATCACATCGCTATGGCCCAAGGGTTCTTGAATATACCTTGGCATACGCCAATGTTGATCATTGACGTCGATCGCCAAAACCGATCATTGATATTGTAATCACAATTCAACTTTTCCCGGGTCCTAATATTACGTGCCTGCCTTCCTCCGACCTGATATATCGGAGATTGCTGATTAGGGGTTCTAAAGGCCTTGCCTTAAGTCCACCCTTTTGACTCCTCCGATTGCGATTTTCCCTTTTAAGGTTTTAATCCTATTTTTTGAAGAAATGCCTCCTTTTTCAAAGGAACAAAGGTAGAGTCTTTTGGTGATAACTTGATCATCCAAACTCGGATTGGAGTGTTGTTCACACTGTTGCCATCAGGGCGACGAGCACTTCGATATGATGGCAAGATACTTGCTTTCTTGCCACTTTGAATTTTGAGCTTTTCCATACCATTGTGTTTGAAGATCTACCTGGATCAATCATCCCCATTGAGGAGCTTTTGGACCACCAAAAGATTTATTAGTCAATTGGCAAGTCAAGGAATTGTCCCCTCACCCTTTCCTTCTCCTGCCATTTTACCTTGTTGGGGCGCATCTCCTTGATACCAACTCGAAGGTATTCCACATCTCCTCACCGTGAACTCCTAGTTCTTCTGTCAAGGATGATGTCTTCAAGTAACTCATCGAGATACTCTAGTGCAAAAAAAGGCAATCCTACTACAAAGTCCATTGACACACTTTCCTATGGATGACTCAAAATAGGGGGTGGTCTGTAGAGCCTGAGTTTTCTATTAGAGGGCTTTGAAACATAACACATCAGACAACCCTTTACATAGTGAGTCACAATTTTCTTCATATGAGGACAAGAACAAAATATTTGTACATGACATAAAGTGTCTTCGACACCAAAGTGTCCAGACACAAGAGAAGTGTAGGTCTATCGAATTACATGTAATCGTTCCCCTATGGGAATACACAATTTTCCAAGGTGATAAAACAATTTTCCCTGCAAGTGATAGTTGTCTGCCTGTGAACGATGGGTTAGTTTTATATAAATCTCCTTAAATTCATCAACTTTAGCATATTGTTCAGCATAACTCTCAAACGATAATGAAGCATTATGCAAAATAACATAAGTAGAAATAGGAGGGCGAGATAGCATATCAACCACTTTATTGCTAGTGCCCTTCTTATACTTTATTACCAGATGAAATTGTTGAAGAAAACCCATCCACCTGAAATGATGAGATTATTGCAACTTGGTTTGTGACTAATGATAGTGCAAGGGTTGATGATCTATCTGGATGCTGGTCTCCATGCCGATCAGGTAGTGTTTCCACTTTTTCACACTCTACACCAAGGCAGAAAGCTCCTTGTCATAAGTGGGATAGTTTATCATAGCCTGAGAAAACTTCTCAGAATGGTAACGTATCGGCTTCTTTTGCTTCATCAATATAGCTCCCATGGCATAACTATTGGCATCTATTTCAATCTTGAATGGCTGTTGGTGGTCTAGTAAGGCTAAGACTGGCACTGTTGGCTTATTGGGGCCAAACCCAGGTTCGGAAGAATTATTTAGCCAAACAAATCCCGCAGCTACCGGCCCTTTCGGTAACAGTCCACGAAGCGTGGACTGAGGTCTCACCCGAGGTAGCGGGGGAGGGTGTTGGAACTAGGTTTCTGCACCCTGGGGATTTCTTGGATGTGGTTTGGGGCTCGCACATTGTTCTGTAGCCTCGCGCTGTGCCAGATCAACACAGATCAGAATACCCTTATCGCGCTTATTATAGATTGAATCACTTATTACTAGTTTGATCTAGTTAATGCAGTCTTGAAGAAAACATTTATTACTTTTGGTTACTTCGCACATCAAGATTAACCCAGTTCACATGTCTTCAACTATAGAAAATGTAGAAATCATAACAGTTCATTTATCATAAAAAAGTAAAGTCGCAATTAACACAGAATTTAGAAGAAACTTATCTTTATTACCAATCCTCAACAATACATCTATATCCACCCTACGCACTCAGCTGTAGGGGTCCGCGCACACAGTTGCGAACTTTCCAAGCCTCTCTGCGCACAACTGCCGAGCCTTTACCTTCTATCCTACTTCCTTGACTCAGACTTACAGACTGTAATCCAAAAGTAAATATCTAATTAACATTAACTTTAAATCAGAGTGGCACTTACCCAGCTAAATAAACGTGTAATTAATAAACTAAATTTAACTATGGATAGTGCTTACCTGTGGTAGAAGTAGGCTTACCGCAACAAGGTTTTCGGGACGACTCTCCACCCAACTGTAGGCTCAATTGTGCAACAATTTGCTACAACTGGCCACTCCCGAGCCCTCAATCAACGTACTACTGCCAGTGGCTCCTATGTCTTAGAACACCATTCTCCCAAGAGGATGAAATATAGAATCTTGGAAAGATGGAATGTCTCCCATCCTCCTCACCATCTAATAAATAGAACAAACATTGGATGGGAACCACATGCACACACTCCATGTGTCTACATGCGACTTTGATTTTTAGCTTTTTTGTTTTATTTCTTTACTTTTCTTTTGAATTTTAGCTTTCTTGTTTTATTTCTTTACTTTTCGTTTGATTTTTAGCTTTCTTGTTTTATTTTCATCTTTTTGATAGCTTTACTAATTTTTTTATTGTTTTATTTCTATTTATTCTTATTTAGAGCTTTA